>ML789581.1:246380-257854 GCA_009831015.1 Picea engelmannii
ATATATATATATATATATATATATATATATATATATATATATATATATATATATATATATATATATATATATATATATATATATATATATATAGTTAAAATACACAATATACCAAATTCATATAAATTTGTTTTATTTTAAAAACTACTTTATATTGATGATGATGGTAGTGGTTAATTTTCAATGAAATCAAATTTGGTTTATTGAATCTTAAAAAAGGTAAGTAAATTATTTGGTTTTCTTTGGAATTCTATTTTTGTGCTTGAAAATATTTAAGAGAAGTGTTGTTAAAGCACCACAATTACATGATTTAATGTGGGTGTGCTCATGACAATTTAAGAGAAAGTGATTTTCATCTCCAACCTTGTTAATTTCATAAATATGACAACTTCATTCGACCCACGATGTTTTAGGAATTGTCCAATGCGTTGTTTCACATGAATCTCATGAGAGTTCGTACCTATTTTAGAAATGTTGATTTTATTCTTTATCCGAGTCAAAATAGAGAGATACTTTTAATATTCTAGATTAGGGTTGATCACCTCCTTATAGTGACCTCTTCCTTTACTACCCAATAATTTAGCCAAGACTTAGCATCTTTGTGTCAACCCTGCTTGAGCCGTAGGTGATTTTGATTGGAATTTCAAGAAATCTTAGGAAGCCTCTTGTCTTCCATGTTGTTTATCTTGTTCTTGTACTTTAGGTACCAAGTCATAGCCTTTCTCTCAATGGGGGAAAGATTCACTTCTACGAGGAGGATATGATAGGGAACTGTAACACCCTTGTTTCCCTGAGTCTATAAATACAATTATTATCATGAACAAAACTATAGAAAAGATTTTTATGTGATCGTTGAAAGACAATGGACCTTTAATTAATTATGTAATGTAAATATTTTGTTATTAATGCAAAAGGGATATGTTGAACTATTGTTGAAGGGATTTCCTTCACAATTTACAATGTCATGAGAGGAATGGTGAAAGAGGGAAGCTATTACTAGTTGAAATGACCTTTCCAAGAAATACCCTGCCAATTTAAAGAAATACAGACCCTGAAATGTCTTCGGTCCTAGAGAGTTGATTACTAGTTAGGATGGTAGTTGGGTAATATCCTTCAAGAATCAATGAATGATGGGAAAAGTACCCATCGAGAAGCTTCTGACATGAACCAAAAGGTCTTGGGGGAGAATATACGAAAACAAGGGACATAGGATAGTAATAGGGGATGGAGATAGACAAACACAAGGCGTGGGGGGAGCCTGAGCACCGGGGAAGGGAAGGAAGAAATTTCTAGTTCGAGGGAAGAGAAGCAAAAGGGTAGAAGGAATGTATGCTCCCTAGAAACTTGCTGAGAAAAAACAGATATCCTCTCGTGGCATCATACCCTAGATCAGGGGTGGCTTGTTGTAGTAGTGATTAGTGTAGTGTTTCCTATGTTTTGGTGGAGAGTGGCACAACCATCAATAGTTGCCAACATCTTTTGAATTATAGATAAGTAACTTAGTTATCTGTGTATTGTTTGGAAAATATATATAGTTGAATGGTTAGTATGGGGATTATCGATATGAATACCTAACTTGTGAATTTACTATGTATTCCTAGAAATTATCCTCGTATTTGAATGAAATATATATACATGGAAAGTCTTGTGTCCTTGATTACATATAGTCTCTATATTTAGTAAAATAGATGCAAGTATCTTTTGTATATGGAAATATTGAAGTTGTGAATATGTGTGTTCAATTGAGTATGAAAATAACTCAAATCCCTATTATGTTTAAGTTGAGAGATGAACCAGTATCCTTGTTTATTGTATATGCTATGGTGACCTTTTGTATTTATGCAAATGTATGCACCTGTGTAACACAACGTTGGGATCCCTGGAGAAAATGAACCTTTCAGGATAATGTGTAACAGAGGTACTTTGTGTAGTTGATCCAAAAAGGATCCAGAGAAGGCTAAGGATAACTCAGAATTCATAGAAGAGACTCAGGAAGCTTAGAATGGCCTTAACAGACAAAGAAAGGGAAAAAATTCAAAATATTCATAGCTCAACGAAATTGGCATCATTGCGAAGAGTGTTTCACAAGATTTCCATCGACGTAAATGACTCGTCAAACAGAGTTACACATCAATAGATATTCGCGATCAAAGTTTTGGCCAACCTAGCCCAGTCAGTAAGGATGAGTTAGCATCCATACTGCTAACGTCAACATCAGTAAGGATGACATAATCATCTATACATTGCATGTGGGACATGAAAAGGGTGACACATGTTATGATGACGTTAGCATGACGTCAAGATGATGATGTGGCAGCACCAGAGGCTTCCACGTGTCACTCATTTTTTGGACTTTTCTGGTCAAATCCATGGGCCAATGGGAAGGTGCCATGTGGCAGTTCATACAACCATGTGGTAGACCGTACAACCACCCAAAAGGTGACATGGTAGGCTAATGTGGCAAAGGTGATGTGGTTGTCTGTATAATATGGTGACGTGGGCCAATGAAAGGCTGCCACATGGCCTATTCATGGGATGCTACGTCACAGTGGGAAAATGCCCCATGACACCCACCAACCAAAATTTAAAATGGGAAAGGGTTTGGATGGTGCCAACCCCCAGTATGATAAATTCATAATACAATATTCCACTAGATCTAGCGGGATCCGCCAAAGCCAAACCATACTCCAAAGTTAGTAGCGAGTCCAATAACGAAAAACAAACAACATATATATATACAGGCCCTGTATTAAAACGGAGGTCTGCGGGCTTGACGTCAAAACCTCCTCTAACCAAAGTACTTTAAATATATCTGCCAACCAATAGGCCAAATGGCCTCGTTGGTATATCCACCCTCCAAATTTATTTAAGAGTTGAGTTTTTCTAGATCTCAGGGGTCAGACCAAGGGCACACGACCGTATGGTCAAGAACAAAAATCGAGATGTATTTTCTCAAGGGTTTGAAAGTGCCAAACTCAAATTGAGGCATGGAGATAGTCATTTTTGGGTAATTCAACGCCACAAATTTAGTGGTGCTGTTTGTTTTTTGATCTGAGCAAATCTTCTGCAACTTAACTACAAAATGAGGTATAATTATGTATTTTTCCAAATTCTTTTGCTGAGTTAATAAAAAGGACTATGCATTTGAGAGAAGGACCCGAAGATGTAGTCCACCAGGTACGAACTCCGTTATCAAGTTTTTTGTGTTCAGATATGATTCAAATGTTTCTTCATTATTGAGTAATTCCTTCTTTATGGTGCACTTGATTTTATGCTCATTTAATACAATTATTTAATAAGTCACATCGATGAAAAGATCCCGGATTAGTAGTAAATGGAGTTCCTAGGCCAACGTGAGAGATCTTGGAAACTCATTAAGTTATGTAAAAGAATCAAGAAACCTTCGTAAAATTGACTAAGTCTTGAACCAGACTGATAAGCTGAAGAAAAACCCTTGTTTTTCCTCGGAGGAATCGTCACGATCGATTTGGCACGATGGTCAGATATGGACCCCTGGTTGGTGTAAGGATGGGATTAGATCTTTCCTATGAATCTGGTGAGACAATGTATCCTAGCCATCCATAGGAGGATATCGTTTGGAGTAAGTTAAATAATTATAGGGGATGAGCTATAATAGAGGAAGCTTCGAGGGAAGATCTGGACTGTTGATCAGGACCTGAGAAATATCTTATCCTAGCCATTCATCATAGGGTGTCATTCATATTAAATCATAGAGATGAGCTCCGACCAGGAGGATCTCATGGAAGATCTATACTATTGATCAGAGTCAGGGATAGATTAAATCTTAGTCATCGATCCACTATAAGGTCCTAACAAGTTCCTTGGTGAGTGGAGACAAGGGGATGACACCACATCAACCAATGTGATAGGGGAATGTGTCAACACCTGAAAGATCAAAATAGATACCCTGCGATGATGTTTAGACCCACCTCATCCCACGTGGGTGGTGCCACATGTCAAGTAAATATGGTGCCATGTGTCATGAAGTTTTGGCCATTTTGAGACAGAGTTTCTTGGGAATGTGTGTGTCACTTGTCATGTCAGGTGGCAGGTACACATGACAACAGATGCCTAGGTGGAAGGTATATGGTGGCCTCATATTCTAGGTAGCGAACACCATTTGAATTGATCATTAGAGTTTCCTTGTAGGCCAAAGTAGAAACACTCTGATGGGAGAGCTCCGAGAGCCAATCTGGACCATAGATTGACGACCAATTGAGGAGTGATATTAGCCATTGAAAGGTGAAAGAAACATATGGGAAATGATGAAAAGGAGAATTACATAATGGTGCTAGCATGGAATCCAATGTGTCCAAGAAATGGAAAATGTCACTAAGTGATTGGTTGATCAGGAAAGAGTGGGCCATGATGGGTGCGAAAGTCCTTTAGACCTTTTCTTTAGTTATAAATCATTAGATCCATGGGTTGAGAGATCTAGGCCGTTCATCGGAGTTTGAAAGGTTAGCAAGATATTGTGTCGAAAAAAATTTCGACGACGATAAAGGCATTGGGGATTCGACGAGAGTTGTTGATCGGTGGTAGGTCAGAGTTAATCTTCACCATAGATTCCTGAAGAGCCCTTTATAGGAAATAGAATGGGAAATGAGATCATGAGTGACGTAGCATGCCAATGCGACAACCATCTTGTTCCTAGTGTCAAATGTGTCACCTGTTGATTGGTTAAAGGAACCAAAATGGTCCTAGGGGCCAAGAGGCCCTTAGGTCTTATATCACAACCTAAATTGTTTAATATTCCACTCAAGAGATCTCGACCATACTTTGGTAGAGTGTTGGTGAGGGTCTAGAGAGGAAAGTTCATGAAAATATGGGCTTGAGGACTTTTGGGAACCATTGATCTTGTCAGGATGTGGCAACGATGAGACCTAGACCATTGATGTGTCATCGACAAAATTTGAAGGGTTGGAAAAGTTTCATGTCGGAAAAGAATGCCGACAATGATAAAGGCATCAATAAAATAACAAGAGTCATTGATTTGTGTAAGAGCATGGAGAGTAGCGACAATCGTTGATCAGTGAGAAGGCGGGGTTAAATCTCAATTGTGGATCATGGTGAGTCCCATACCTATACCATAAAGAGCATCAAAGTCTAGGATGTTAACCTTTGTTCTAGTTAGTATCACTGATACAATTCGAGCTGCTAGATGTTTGGCCCTAGGACCATAGAATCTGGTTGTTGATATATTATGACCATTGGTCGATTCATGACAAGTGGAGATTTGAAATGTGATATCTAGATGTGTCATCATTGGGGAACAAGAGGATGGAAGAGTGGGTGTCAAACATTGTGTAATTTATAGGCATAGAAACAATCAGAGTCGTTGGATGGAGAACACTGAGAACTACCATATTGGATAAGTGAACCAATAGAGATCGTCATCGGAATTTTAATTGGGTTGAAGATACCTCCATGGGATGGAACCCCGATGACGACAAAGGATAGCCCAAGTGAATAGATTCGTTGAACTAGACGGCCCAACGAGTTAGTTGGTAGATGCCACATAGGATGACACAAGTTATTAGGGGCCATGTGGAGGCCATGTGGCATTAAGCGAAATTGTCCATTTGAAAATTGATAAATTTGTAAGTCCATAACTTTTGAATCCGATATTGGATTTGGGCATACTTACAGTCATTGGAAAGCTATTGATGAGACAAATACTTTGGTTTCCTTGAGAGTAGACCTTAATATGTATAAGAAGAAGAAAAATTTAATACTCCGTCCCTTAAAAGTCACTTAGGGGGTTGGGTGTGTTACAATGTGGTATTAAAGCAGACAACAACGCATGGACTTATTGGGCTCATTATAGAGTCATACAAACTTTCTTAGAGAAATTTTAAGGGGAAGGGAATGCTACCCTACCCTATTCATAAGAGTCTATTAAAACCTTACTACTAAATAAAGGATTGTGACTTTTTTTTGTTTTTACATGTTTTAAACATGAACTGATTGATGTTGTTATATGTTAAATAATAAAGTTGATTTCATCTTATAGAAATTTATTTATATACTATCCATGATTTTTTTTTGTGTCTGGAGGAATCAACAACTAGTTGGGCACGTGCTCGCGTTACACGTGGCCGTGTTATCCAACCGCTACCACTATAACCTCCAGGTGTGCCCACGATGCCCCTTACGCGGCACACAAGGTAAGTCAGGGGGATTTGAACTCGAAACCTCATGGAACTTCATTTTCACGGCACTTGCCAATTGAGCTGCCCCCCCGGGGGCATATACTATCCATGATTTAATGGATAAGTAAATAATATAAACTGTTGATTAGTAGCACTTAACTAGTCAGTGGATTTCCAGGAAAATATATAAGAGAAAAGGATGGTGACATATCATGAGATGGGAGAAGGCTCCCATAAAAAAGAAGAAGAGTATGATGAAAGGAGAGTGGTAGAAACCCCTCCAAATATAGCTGAGATGATGAGAAGTCTCATGGCAGAGATACAACACTTTAAGGATGATAATGAAAGGATTATGAAGGAAAAAAAAATAAAACTAAAATAAATGCAGTCCTCCTGCAAAACCTGTCGGATATACAAAGACAGTTGCAACATGGGCCAGTAGCCAATAATGTGGACAAACATCAAACTGAGAAAATATAGAGTCCACCTGAGATAAAAAGGCATTGTGACCCTGTTGATGGGTCTTAAATCCCTTGACTCCACAGTAGGAACCAAACCCACCACCGAGGCCCAATTAGACTCTTCAACGTTTGAAGATGGAATGGTTCTCTAGATCTTGCGATCCGACCAATTTATCGATGGATTTGTGTTTTATTGTGAAGGATATTCCTTCTGTTAGGACTATTCTCTTCTTATTTTCTCTTGGGTGGGACTGGTATGAGAAATGAAATCCAATATAAACCAACTTGACAAAAAACCAAATTAAGTTTTAACTACTAGGGAAGAAGATGAGCTTGGGATAACCCGCTGCTCAAACATGCAGACAATGATTCTATACCACAAGCCTAGTATTAATAAATTAACCATGTGAGCATCCAATTATTGTCTGAGAAACTAATTATCATAAAGAAAGAACATATGTAATAATATAATGGCAAGAAAAATAATTCATCTACCATAACCATTCATCACATAATAACACAACGATTTATCTTCAACATTGAAGCAAAGAACATCAAAACATTGCACCAGATAACTTGGAAAAAAATTTAATTGCTCTTACTCATTAATGAATCATTCATGAAATAGGATAGGAAGTAGTTCTTCTCCAAGCCCAATCACATGCATTTAATGAAAATAGTTTGTCTTTGGTCTAGAAGGACTTCTCAATTCCTAGCAGCTTCAAAATAATTATTAACAACCAAGAAGAAAAAGTTCTTACAACAACCATCTACCTATAACTAATTGGTTGATGTATTTATTTATAACATAAAGCTTAACTGAAATTAACGTCTAAGTGCAGTTTAAACAAAGAAAAAATCGCCACGTGGAGTTATCTTCTAACAGTTTCTTTAACAGTCAACTCGAGATATTTCTTGGAAAGGGTGACTTTTCTCGTATTCAGTCCAATTGATAAACTTTTCTTCACAATTTTGGGCCCATGGAAACCTGCGTTGTTCCATCGGAGCCACATATATTCCCCTAATGTCTACTGCATGCACCCGATACTTCAATAAACTGGATTTCAACTATTGTAGCATGGTTCAAGCCCTGATCAGAGGTTCTGCAAATCACTACAATTTCCTTGGCCTCACATCGGTCATCTTTGCGAGCACTTCGGTCCATATCAAGTCTTGTTCGGCATGAAACTTGACCACGTCACTCATGTCGATAAATTTATCGGGGGTGTCGAACTCGGGGAGCTCGATATCCTTCATTACTTTATTAATTTTATCCCAGTGCTTCTTGCATTTGGTCCATTTCTTTTGGATTTATCAGTGTGGGTCTCGAGACATCTTAGCCTAGTAGTCGGTTGATCTCTTCATGCAATTAAGACTAATTTTTCCCACCGTCTGAATGCCATGTTCTTCCTTCTCTTGGCCCTGCTGGACTGCCTCAATGTGCTGAAGTCTTTCTACCACTTGCTGCACCTTTTAATACCATCACTCAATCTCCTTGCATGTCGAGAGTTCCATGAGAGTGTCCTCCTAGAACTCAACTGCGTTCATGGTTAAAAGGTGTCTTTCCTTCTTGAACTCATTGTAAACTCCTCTAAATTTACCTTTCAGATACACAACGGTTTGCGTGGCACCTTTATAGTATTCGGCCAGGTGGCGCAAGTGTTTGATCTCCTTTAGGGTGGCGGCTAGTTCCTTTTCATCTCTCATGAATCTATCCAAGGTGGCATCCGAGAGGGCCTTTCCCACGCCAATCAGTTCAGTCATCCGAGCGTCTGCTATGTTGATTAAGTTATCCTCCGTAGTAACCGAGATTGAGTGATCCAATGTGATTCTTATTTTCTTTACAGTCTTATGAATGATGGATTTTATCTTTTGATCATAGGAGATTGCATAGATATCTGCTAATTCGTCTCTGAATCTGGTATCTGCTGATAACCCCATGCGATCATGTTTCCCAGGCTATTGATGGTGTATATTTGTTCAAGATTGGGCTCTTTAACTTCCTCCCCATGCCTCGTGGGTCCATATTCTACTTGGTGCTCATCGGGGATTTGAGTATTTGGAAGAATAGAGATGTCGGGTATAGATTCATGACTTACTTGCTCATTGGCCACTGAGTCGCTGATTCCCTTTCGCGGGGATTCTTTCTTTGATTCCTCCGATTTGGGCTTGTTCTCCATATCTCCTTCGATTTTCGATACATTGGGCCCCTTTGTGTCGAGGCCACTTTCGGCTTCTGTTTCCTCTTCCGAGACCTCCTTGTCTTGAAATTCGGGCTCAAGAGATGAAGTCTTCTCAGGGCCCTTTTCCTCTTGGACACGCACAGGGGTGTCATGATATGGCTCTGGGATCTTGTCGTCACTATATATATTTATAATATTTCTCAGGGGATTAGGCGCTTTTGTTTCTATTGAGATATGACCTGCCCCTGGTTGAATTTTCCCGTCCACTGGGGGATTGACCGGTGATGTTGTGGATTCAGGGTTGCCTGAGCTGTTGGTGTTACCGAGATTTATGGAACTGGGGTCGCTTGGCTCCGAAGGGCTGCCTTCTCAGATACCAGTTGGAAGCACAAGTGTTATGATGAGATACAGATCATCCTACATCTACTTCATTAGCAGCTGGCTTTATTGCCACAAATGTTCACCCATCCCCTGTGCAACTTGAATTTCAGGGGAATCCCTGGTTTGTACTGAGGATTACCGATAATCCCCTACCATTTCGATGTCTTCTTGGGGATTACCCATTGCTTCACCTGGTTCAGATGCTACAGTTCCTTCCTGGGTCCTAAGAATCTCTTGAGTTGTCCACTCCAAGGATGTCACTTGCTCTTCCCAAATCATGGACTTGAACTTAGTTATTCGAGGGTCAGATATCCTTGCCACCACCTCATCCCAGTCTTGATCATTTTTGGTGAAAATTTCATCTTCAAACCGGTCATGGGCATAAGGCCAACATGATGATACCTGTGATGCGTGTTGTAGGACCAGGCCCTTAGGATCGTGTTTGCGAAAATGACCAGTTTTGAACTGGAATTCCAATTGGCTTAGCCCTTCTTGCTTAGAATGAGTGGTGTCTTTGACCATGTAAAAGACAATATGAAACCCATAAGGTATGAAGGCCCTCTTCTTGTCTTTTACTAAAGTGGCAATATATCCTTGTAGGATGATCTGATGGAAAATTTCCCCTAACACTAGTCGATCGGGAACATATATGGGTAACAAATGGGGTGCCCCTGTGGCACTGAAAACCCTAATGTATGTCTCACGTTCATCTAGATACCAGTGACCTAATTTCAATATAACCTTTTTTTCTTCATCTGATAGCCTTGGGGACTCTTTCTTGAACAAAAAAGAATGAATGCATGCAATAAACTTGTCACAGATAAGAGAATAGGATTTTTTGTACCTGTTTTCCCATAATATGTTGAAGTATACATGGACTGGGAGTTCAGAGGAGTGCTAGTTTAAGTTCATTCCAGAAAAAGAATTCCTGGTATAGATGACATCCAACAGATACGAGGCCATGTAGAAGGAGAGGGTTTCTCCCTCTTTCGGTGTCTAGGCTTGTCGTATACAGGTACTCAACTGTTTGGAGATGATGGCACCCCAATTGAATCTAGTGCCTGAAATGGCCACCACATAAGATAGAGGCATCCAGGCCTCTGAAATCTGGGAACAATCTTTCTCCCCATGCAACCTCTAGAGAAAATCCATCAGGTATGTGTATGGTTCCCTTAGATTGTCCTTCGGATACTAGCAAGATGTTTGGTTCATGAATTTTTTGTCTTCCCTCCACCATGATGCCATGATTTTGCTGGTGTCGTGTGCTGCATAGAAACTTACAACAAAATTAGTGCTCAAATTTTCTTCCGGATCCCTGAACTTGTAGTAACTTTGGACCTCTAAAGGCAAGAAAACCACGACACATTGGTCGTTGTCATCATTAATAAAAAAAATTGTGCATCAATGTGGTCAATGAGCCACTTTAGGAGCTCAATGTAAGGGAACACTGGAGTTTGGATTTCCACCATGTGTAGATAGGCCCTATAGATATTTGGGAGGACATCATCATCGAGTATTCTTGTATCAGGGTCGTTGTGTGGGGTATACTCGAGGGGTTCCTCCTTCTTGATTTTCTTAAACAATTCTTCCCAACGAGGAAATGTTGTTTTGGCTCCAATGTTTGCCTCTGTGTCCCTGAAGGCTGAGGGCTAGATGAAGGCCTTCTTGGTGGTTGTCTTAATGATGGGCACTGGCTTGGGATAAAATTCTAATTGTCTTGCAACTGCTGGGGAGGAGCCCTCTCCTGCTTCTGGTTCTTGCAGCTTTGACACTCTTGGGGATTTCCTGTTGGAGGGTTTCTTCAGAGGCATTGTTCCTGCAATTTAAACGACCCTTTAAATAGGTGTACATAGCAACGTTGGGTGGGAACACATAAAAATGAAACGTAAAACACCACAAGTGGATACATACCTATAATTATTGCTAAGATAGTTGTCTAATACTTATTGAACATTGGACGTCTTCTTTGGATTGTTGGCCTCTCTCTTCTGTGTGTTCTGAACTCCTTGCCTCGCAGAATAAGATCACACACAATGACTCGAAAGAATATGAATGGAGAGATTCTATCTGTCATATCAATCAGTTAATACGAGTAATGAATGCAATTCAAAATAAAGTACCGTCAGATCTCTGAAACACATATTTCATTAAATTTGGAAATATTCAGTGGATCTAGAATTTTAGAATTTTATCTAGATTGAGTTTTTTCAAAAAAGGAATTAGAAAATCATTTAATCCATTACTTTGAATGTATATATTCACCATTTTTTTTGTTA
>ML789582.1:10824-23461 GCA_009831015.1 Picea engelmannii
CAACTGAAAGGGGCATGAGATATGGTAACTCCTCTTCTCATGACTTGGCTACACCATCTCACTATACAATTTCTATATTTGTTGGGCTCTTATTTCTGGATCTGTTGAGATTTGTGATTTGGATTTGTAGATGAGCATGCAAATGGCAATGAATCCATTGACTGCAATGACAACTATAGTGACCAACATCCATTAAATGGAGGAAGCACGATGTTATTAATGTACGATTAATATAAGTTAATTTTATGCATTTTGTAAACTAATTTTGATATGAAAAAAAAAATCTCTTTACCAAATATGTTTAATTGCATTAATAAATAATAATAATAATCCATTTTTAAGGTTACCACCAAACCAGACACTAAACTGGTGTATGAGACCCCCTTGATTGTGTGACAAGGGACACCAAATATGTTTAATTGCATTAATATCATAAAAAAATATAAATATAATTTTTTTATATTTGTAAAACTGATACAAACTAATAGGAAATCAATGCTAGTTAATTTATATGCCAAAACTAAATCCCTAATTAAATCAGTTATAAGTAAATAAGTAAGAACATAACACTTGAAGAAAATATTACACATACGCATAAGAAAGTAAATAAACACGTATATAACACTTTAACAAATTGTTAAACATAGATATGGGAAAATATTGTGAGATATGGACGTCTTATAAGATATGGGTATTTTTTTTCCACGGAAAATTTCTCATTATATTTATATAAACACAATTTTTCTCATAATAGTCATTATATCAAGATAAACCAGATTTTCATGGATAATGAAAAAAGTAACCTGCTCCCAAAAGAAAACTATTGACAGAGGGTTTATATAAACCCCATCTTTACAAACATCATCTCCAAAATCTCCCTAAAAGAGAGTATATACTAGAGAACATATAATACTCGATCTATGACCACACAAAGGGCATTTTTGTTACAAAAAACAACAAAACGTTGATAGCATCCCCATAGGTCATCTAATATAGATTTAAGAACAGAGTAGAGCCCTCATGGTTGTATTCTCATAGGTTATATGTTATTTTCCCAGATTGCTTTTGTAGAGCCTGTTTTGATAAACAATCTGCCTCTTCATTGTCTTCTTTGTAGATATGGGAAAAAGTAATAGCCTTGAAGAGCTTGATGAGATCTTAAATCCTATACTTCCAACAGTCCAAGGTGACTACATGTAAATATCCTTTCATGTTTAGCCAATCAATGACTATTTGGAGTCTCCATATACTTCTAAATATGTGATAGAAAGTCGAGATGCCAGTGTTAATGTAGCCCAAACCCCTAGAAGTTTTTCCCTCGTATTTGTACATTGACCACAGTTTAAAGTCCATTTGAAGGTTGAATGTTCATTGATCTTTATCACCCCACCAACACCACTTTTAAGACCATTTTGTTGGGTTGCCCCATCAAACCATCCAATTGTTGTATGTTCAGAAGATGTAGGCTTTTTGGATCTGTGATTTAGAACTTTTTCCTTTTGGGTGGATCTACCTACAACACCTAGAGATTGGTAAACCACCTTCTGGATAGAGGGATTCCCATAATCGAAAATGGCTGTGTTTCGTTCTAACCATACATACCAGCTAACAAAGGCTGGCAAGGTGGGATACAAAAGATTCTAGAAATTCCAATTTTCAAAGCAATCATTCATAGATAAACCTGTCCACCCTGTTGAGAGATTTAGTTCTTTTTTAATTCTATCCCAGACTGCAATAGTGAATGGGCAGTTTACCAGAAGGTGTTTTACAGTCTCTCGATTGTTGTTGCATAAGTGACAATAACTAGGACCAATCCATCCTTTGTGTTGAAGATTTTTCCATGTGATTATTTTGTTTTCCACAACGAGCTAGAGAAATATTTTTATTTCAAGCAAACAATCCCATAGACATATATTTTTCCTCCATCCTCCGATTGTATTTTTCCATAATTTTGTAGCTATAGCATTGTATACATTTTTAACTGTGAGTATGTCTGAGTTGTCTCCTCCAGTCCACTTTAACTCATCTAGACTATCGGAAAGTTGAACACCTGATCCAATCAATGCTCTTTTGAGACTATTCCATTATGTAGCTTGTTCACCTTCCAGACCCACCTCTTCACTATCTATCTATGTCAAGACGATCATACCCAGTCATAAATCTCTACTGGCCTGATATAAGTAATGTACATTTATTTGGTTGAGTGATGCTACCAGTTCTTGTGAAAAAAATAGAAACTTTTCCCAGGCCCATAATCATATCCTTACCAAGGATTATAGAGTGTCCCGAGCTCGGACTCCAAACTAACCAGTGTAAAACAAGATGTAGTGATTTGAGGAGATTTATCCAGTTCTAGGAAACCTGTGCTGAAAATGTTGTAGCTGATATTAGCCACATCATCACTTATCCATAAGGGAGGTACTTGTCCTTAATGACACAGTGCCAAATTCCATTCTTCATCAAGATTGTCCATAAAGTGTTTGTCGACAACGCCCTATAGAAACAGTATATGTTTCTCAAGCCCCAACCTCCACACTTTTTTGGCCTTGCAATAGTCTCCGATCTTCATAGGTGATATTTTTGATTTAACTTGCTCCCAGATCATAAGAAGGAGAAGACCAGTGGATGAATCTGATTAAGAATAGTAGATGGGATACTTGTCAAATCCATCCAATAGACAGGCTGACTCAAAAGAAAAGGTTGTATAAGCACATAACATCCTCCAAGGGATAGCCATCAATTGCACCAGTGATTTATGCTCTTTTCAAATTTTGTGATGAGCCAGTACCAATCCTCGTCCTTGTAGTTGTATGGTTTTAAGAAAAATCCCAAGTATTTGAACCCTTCTGTAAGATCATTGAAGTTGTAATGGTAAATTTCCTTGATGAATTCTAAAGTACCCTGTTGAACCTGAAGTGGTGAAAAGTAGATCTTTGTACATTTATCATTAGACCTGATGCTCCACAAAAAACACAAAGTATTCTTTCGATCTCCTTCCACTCTTCAATCGATGTCTTTTTCATTATGAGGACATCATCCATGAAGAGTAGGTGGAGAATCTTTATTAATCTAGAAACTGTTATCTTGGACAACTTCCCTTCTACCTAGCCTTCTTTTAGAGTACGGTTAAGTCCTTCCATCACAAGAATGAACATGAGAGGTAAAAGTGGGCAACCCTATCTTAGTCCTCTACCACTCTGAAAAAACTTTATCGACTCCCATTAATCATATGGATATGAAAGAGCATCTTTCTAGTACTTCCATAAATAATATATTATAATACATGAATCATATATTATATAGAAAAATATTATAATATTATAATTTGATTTTTTATTTTTATTGTTTTTGTTAATTTGAGAATTATTATTATTATTATTATTATTATTTATTATAGATTGTAGAATGTCAACTCAATTTTATAATTTATTTATAAAAAACTAAAATAAAACAATATAAATTTATTTAATTTTGAATTTTTAAAACTTATAAAAATATTAATTTAGTTTTTATCTTTTTAACAATAAAATAATAAATATAAATTTATTTTAATCTTAACTTTATCTTTTTAACTATAAAATAATAAATATAAATTTATTTTAATTTTAACATTATAAGATATATATAGAAATTCTTATTTATTTATTTACTAGTTAATAAGATTAGATTAAAAGTATACTTAAATTATAAGTAAGAAATATTTTAACTCTTCAATCAATTATATTTAATTATAGAAATAATTAAACACTTAAATTATAAGTAAGAAATATTTTAACTATTAAATCAATTATATTTAATTATAGAAATAATTAAACTAAACTAAATTTTTTTAATATATTTATGTTTTAGTATACATCTAATTCTAAGTAACTAATAAATCATAACTATTTAAAAAAATTACAAATCATAACTAGTTAAAGAAATTACTAAGTAAGAAAGTAATTGAAAAAATTATTAAGTAAGCAAAAAAACATTACACATGAACAAGTAAATAAACAAGTATGAAACACTTCAAAAAAAATTATTAAACATMAATATGAAAAAGTATTGTGAGATGTCCACATAGTTGAAGAAATTATAAAAATATGGGAGAGCATCATTGAATATGAACATGGGAGAGCATCATTGAATATGAACATGAAAGAGGGTGAMAATATTTTTTTGACTTTACATGAATCATATATTGGATATGAAAATATTATAATATGATATATTTGATATGAAAATATTATAATATGGATATGAAAATATTATAATATGATATATTTGATATGAAAATATTATAATATGATGTATTATAGTAACACATTTGATTTATTTTATTTTTTTAATATTTTATTTTGTTAATAATTTTTAAATCTTTTATATGAAATAATAAAGAAGATTTTTTTTATAAATCCATAAAATGTAATTTTAACTTTATAAATATTTTTATCTTATGCTAAAATGTGATTTTAATCTTTCAACTTATGTATTTTATGTTATGTTATACTTATATATTTCCAATAAAATAAAGTAAACTTTAAATGATATAAAATATTTAAATTAAATAAAAAATTAAAAAAAAATTGTAACTAATTAAAAAATGTATTTTATGTTATGTTATATTTATATATTTCCAATAAAATAGAGTAAAATTTAAATGATATAAAATATTCAAATTAAATAAAAAATTAAAAAAAAAAATGTAACTAATTAAAATATAAGAAAATTAAACATTATGAAAATTAATTTTTTTTCATTTTTTTTATGAAGAAAAAAGAAAATTATAACTAATTAAAATATTAAAAAAAAAACATTATGATTTTACATTCTTCCATTTTTATGAAAGTATTGTGTGTTTAAAAAAAAACAAAATCTTACTTAACTTTTCAACTCTTCAATTTTATTTAGTTGAAATCAACACAAACAAAGCATTATGCAACAAATTACTCAATGTGTATAACATCAATTTTAAAGCTTGTTATTACATTACAAATTAGGAACAAAGTGTTGGTTTAGAATAGCCTTCCAATTCTTTCATGTGGTGAAAGTATGACATATTAAGGACATTGGATTTGCAAAACCCTCATATAACCTTTTATTTGTTTTTCAAATATTTCGCTTAACACATTAATAAGTGTATATTGTGAATTGTACATTAATAAAATTATGACATAGATATCTTCAATCTTAATGCCATATATAGGTGGTAAATTATATTGTTTGAATAGAGTAAATTTAATATAAAATAATAAATGCATTCAACAAATTATTTATTTGATTTTATGCCTTTCTAAAATATTTAGATCAAAACATTTTACTAAAAATATGACATGAAAAATTATTAAAATAATTCATACAATTTTGAAAAATGTTATATGTACAATTTTATATTATACTGGAATGTATTGATAATCGAGACTAAGGTCAACAAGGGTATTACCATAGCATGAGATGGAATTTACTAAAATTTTGAACTTTTTATAATAATTACTTAATCCACTGATAAATTTCATTGATCTCCAAACAAAACAAAGAACAAATCATTTTTATCAAAGTAGCCTTATTTTCTTTTTAACAGTCGCGGCGAGCTAGGGTTTGAAAGTTGTGGCCACAACAGAGAGCAGCATGAGCAGTCGGGGGGGGGCAAGGGGACCCCCTCATACAAGCAGATAGTGGTGGACAGAGGAAAAGGGCCAAGAAGCGGAGTTTTCAATGCACCAGCGAGAGAAACCTCAGGATCAGACCCATGGAAGCAGCAAGAAAGAAGCTGAGAGAAAAATGAGACCATGGAGAAAGTATCTAAGGAGACTCAGAATGAAAAGAACAATACCGAGAAGGTTAATAAGACGGAGGAGCGCAACCCCTGCAAACCCAAAACAACATTGATACCCAAGGCGGTACTGGAAGACCCGCGAATGCAACTCTATAGGGATCAAATGAAGATGCATGCACTCATATGCAAATTCATGGGGTTATGGCCCACAGAAAGAACTTTACGCAACTGGATTAAATACCACTAGAAGCCAAATGGAGAAGTGGAACTCCACCTAGGCTCGAAGGGTTTCTTCACAACAATCTTTATTAACCTGGAGGATAGGGACAGAGTCTTCGAGGGAGGTCCATACTTCCATGCCTCAGTGGGAATCTACATGAAACCCTGGAAAGAAAATTTTGCCCCAGAGAAAGAAACGTTCAAAAAGGTACCAGTATGGTTGAGACTCTATTCCCTACCCCTAGACTACTGGCTGCCCTCCACCTTTGAAGAAATAGGCAACAAATTGGGGAAATATGTGAAGACCTCATAAGCCACCATAAAAGGAATATACACATCGTATGCAAGAATCTATATAGAGATGGACGTTTCGGGAGAACTCCCAGAGGCCATAAGTCTGGAATTCAGGGATGAGGAATGGATCCAAAACATAGATTATGAACAGATCCCCTTTAGATGTCGACGATTCTATGAGCATGGACACTTGATTAGAGATTACCCTCTAAACAAAAGGTAGGTAGTGGTAAATCCAAAAACACAGCAAGACGAGGAAGGGTTTATAACCCTGAACCCCAGGAATAGAGCAAATAAAAAGAAAAATAAAACCTTGGCAGGAAATACCCAGGAGACCCGGAATATGATGGAAGGAAGGGACCAAACAAACAAAGGGACAGCAGAAGAAAAGGATACGGCAAAATTTCCAGAAGTCAAGGACCAAGCAACAAAAGAGACCACCCAACAACCAAACATTACAAAAACTCAGGGGAGTTGTGTAACCCCGATGAATGGAGAAACAAAAGAGGAGGACACTACCATGTAAGACGTAGAGGGGGATGCAGAGATGACCCAAAGCGAAGTAGGTACATAAGACCCTGATCTCAGAGACTTGGTGGAAAGGGAATGGATATACCTTCTGCAAATATTAGAACAATGGAAAAGGTAGGGAGTCGACAGCGTACCAACAGAGAAACTCGACCACATCCAATACCTGTTCCTCCTATGGGAGGAAGCCAAAGCCAGAGGAAAAAAATGCACACACTAGGACATAGGACACCTAGGAGTGAAAGTCGACAAGGGACAATTGCATCCATGACCCAAACAGACGAGAAGGAAAAAAGGCAGCAAATCAAACAGTGTAGCACTACAGGAGCTGGGAGCGCTACTGATAAACTTGGGTAAGATCAAGAATCTCTTTCCCCACTCTTCCCCACATGTTTAAAAATGAAGGTTATAACTTGGAATATAAGAGGCCTAAACAACCCAAGAAAACAAAGAATCCTTAGGAATAAACTAAAGCAGGAGCAACTAGATCTTTGTTTTATTCAAGAGATGAAATGTACTACAGATAGAATGGAGGCAATCACTAAACAACACTAGCGCAAGTACAAGATGGTAGCCATCGAAGACCACCAAAGTTCAGGCGGCATACTCACTTTGTGGAACCCACAAATCCTTAATTTAATAGCAGCCGAGGCAACCAGGTACACCCTAACAGTATGCATGCAAATCATAGGAAATACTGAGCAGATTCTATGCACAAATGTGTATGGGCCCCACAAGCCAGAGGAAAAGAAAGGAATGATTCGAGACCTAGAATATATAAAAGGTCGAGCCACCAACATCCACTGGATACTAGTAGGGGACTTCAACATTATCACCTCCCTTACAGAAAAGAAGGGTGGTACGAGAAAATTGGATCGAGATGTGGAGGAGTTTTCAAATTTTATAGATAGAGCGGAGATGGTAGACCTCCAAACCAAGAATGGTCAGTTCACTTGGAATAATAAACAGATGAACTAGTTCCAGGTAGCTACAAGACTTGATCGATTCCTTGTATCAGAGTCAATCATCATGCAGGGGCTAACCTTAGACTACAACATCCACCCCTGGAGTGGATTTGATCACTAGCCAATACAAATGGAAGTAGGCTTCCAAACAACACCTAAGAATAGACCCTTCATATTCGAGAAATTCTAGATCGATCACCCGACTTTCAAGGAAACAATCAAACAATGGTGGAGGGACGAGCAACCAGAGCAAGGGACTAGGATGTTCAAACTACACAAGAAACTTAAATACATCAGAAAAAAACTCAAGGATTGGAACATGGATATCTTTGGGAATATAAACACAGAGAAAAAGGACATCGAAGAAAAAATGAATAAACTCCAAGAAACTTTCTTACGGGAAGGCTATACAGAGGACCGAAAAAAGGAAGAGCTCAAAATGACACAATAATGGGAGGCGCGATGCCAGCAGGAGGAAACACTCTGGCATCAAAAGTATCGCATCTGATGGCTAAAGGAAGGAGAGCGGAACACCAAGTTCTTCCATAGAACAACCATGGCCAGAAGAGCCCATAACAAAATAGTGAAGATCAAGCTACATGATGGAATCGAGCACAAGTCACATCAGCAGATCTAAAGCACTCTGGTCAGCCACTTCCATGGGATAGCCCAAGAACCTCATCAAGACATATCGGAAGCCATCCAAAAAATAACCCATCATATTCCACGCCTGGTTACTGAGGAACAAAACATCTTCCTAAACAAACCTATTTCCCTGGAAAAAGTTGATCAAGCTCTCCAGGAAATTCCCAGTGGGAAAGCACTAGGTCCAGATGGCTTCACTGTGGATTTCTTCAAATCCTGCTGGGAAATTGTCAAATATGACATCTATAAGGTAGTAGAGGACTCTAGACGGTCTGCCTCCATCCTTAAAGTACTAAACGCAACCATGACCACCCTAATCCCTAAAGAAAATGAAGCCAAAACCCTAGACTGGTACAAACTCATAGCACTTTGTAACGTGATCTACAATATTATCTCCAAAGTCATAGAAAATAGATTAAAACCCCTCCTACCTTCACTGATCTCGCAAGAACGGGCAGGATTTGTGGAGGGTAGACAAATAATGGACAATATAACTCAGACCCATGAGATCATCCACACCTTAAAACTTCATAAGAGGGGGGGAATGTTAATACAATTGGACCTAGCAAAATCCTATGATAAAATTAGTTGGCATTACATGATCAAGACTTTGAAAGCCTTTAGGTTCACCCAGCACTAGATCAGTTGTACTGTCAGCCTAGTATCCACAACAAGCTACTCTCTACTAATCAATGGAGCCCTGGCCAAACATTTCTGGCCCACGAGAGGGATCAGACAAGGTGACCCATTGTCCCCCTTCCTTTTCATTCTGATGATGGAAGGCCTCAGCAGGAGCATAAAGAGCACAACAACAACTGGAGAAATAATAGGGCTCAAACCCTTTGAAAATTTCCCGACCTCAACCCACCAACAGTTTTTAGATGATACACTCCTCCACGGCATACCCATATTCAAAGAATTCAAAGCCTACAAATGCATCCTAGAAGATTTTGGCAAAGCCTTGGGCGCTGAGATCAACCACTCCAAGTTGATGATATTTTTCTTTAATACCAACCCAGTTATCCAAAGGAATTTGACCAACATTCTAAGCTTTGAATGGAAAACACTCCCAACCAAGTATTTGGGGTTTCCTTTGACAAACAAAGTATATAAGTTATCAACTTTGGAAGGAGTAATAAAAAGGTTACAAGAGCGGGTAAATAACTGGACGTATAGGTCCCTTAATCTAGCTAGCAGAATGATCCTAACTAAGATTGTCTTACACGCTATTCCAACCTATATGATGTTAGTCTTCCCCACCCCACAGGGGATCCTACAGAAAATTATATCCATCCATAGGGACTTCCTGTGGCGAGGTGCGGAAACAAAGAAAAAATGGGCCCTGGTGGCCTAGGAGAAAGTCTACAGGCCAAAAAGCAAAGGAGGCTTGAGGCTGCAATATCCACAAACGACCAACAATGCATATGGGGCGAAACTATGGTGGTGTTGGGTCAAAGAAACTACAACACCTTGGATAAACCTATGGAAGGAAAAGTACGCATCGGACACCCGCTACTAGGACAAAATCTACTTTGGAGGAACCAAGGAAGGCTCAGCCATATGGAACCTAGCATGGCGCAACAAAGTAGGGATTCAGACACACATATTTTGGGAAATCAGGAATGGAAAAACAACCAAATTCTAGGAGGACGCTTGGCAACAGGAACCAAGGATGGAAAACCTGAACAAAGGAATACTCCAACAGGACCTCATCACACAAGAAAAAATCAACATCTATCGATAGTGGTAGCAGGGAACGGACCGAAACAAATGGAGAACCTGGAACAATATTATTCCTCAGAACAATGAGATAACTAGAACAACAATAAAATAGGTGGAGGAGGAACTGGGCAGAAGAAAAATAACAATAATGGAAAGAGAAGACCAGCTGAGGTGGGGCAAAAAGGACGGAGGAGAATTATACCTAAAAGAAGTCTGACACTATATGGCAGACCTAGACCAAGATGACCTAGTGAAACACTGCGATAAACTCTGGAACAACCCCCAATGGCCAAAGATTATGATCTTCCACTAGATAATATTACACAACCGCATCCTTACCTGGGATAACCAACGGAAAATAGGTTTCACTGGTCCGTCAATGTGTCATCTATGTCAAACTCAGGAAGAAACAACCAACCATCTCCTCGACGAATGCACCTACACTGCAGAACTATGGGACTGGGCAACAAGTATCTTTCATCAGTCAGACAGGATTCGTGGTAACATAGCCGCAACAATCAAGCTCTAGAGATAAAACTACATCGACTAAGAAGAGGTGAACCTCTGTTGGATCCTCACCCCAGAAATGGTCATATGGTCGACATGGAAGGAAATTAACAGACGCATTTTCAGAAACCAAAGCTAGCTAGAAAGGAAGATCAAGGAAACAATAACCTCCATGATACACGAGACGGTGATGAGAAGAAACTGTCAGGAGGGTAGCGCACAACCCATTGTCCAAGATTCCAGAGTCCTAGAGGTTTTCCAACTAACCAATGGGCACAACCCCAATCCAAACAGAAAACATCCGCAACTCCAAGGAGGTGAGCGCAACTGGAAACTTCCACCTCCAGGCTCTCTCAAGTTGAATTTTGATGGGGCGACGAAAGGAAACCCAGGAAGAACAAGTATGGGAGGATTAATCAGGGACATTAAAGAGAACATCATACGACTATACGCGGTGAGCCTGGGCAATTCCACCAATAACGTTGCAGAATTCGAGGCCGTGGAAATAGGTCTAGAAATTCTCAACCAGGAGGGGATGATGAATGCCATAGTGGAAGGAGACTCTGTGTTAGTCATCAAAACAGTGAGAAAACTCCAAAACGGTACCTAAATAGGCAAGATCTGGAGGCATTGGCGATTGGCCTACATACTGAACAAAATCCAGGAGCACTTGCGGACAAGGATCAATGTGGAGTTGCACTGGGTGAGGAGGTCAACAAATGGATCGGCGGACAGAATAACAAACGAGGGGGTTGAAAATGAAGGTCCAGAACTGGACACAATATGGAGCAACATCCTCCAAGGTCAATTCCGAGCAGACTGCACCCAACTTGCGGCAAAAGACTAGGATAATGTTAAGAACCAAATATCAATATAGCATAGAAAAACTTCAGAAAAAAGTACTCAACGCCTTGATAAAGAGATAATTTCAGATAATAAGCCTCTTCGAGGGGGAAACCTCCTTTTACCCCACTTAAATGTTCAAGTACAAGATGATTCCAAATGAAAATGTCTCCTTGGTATATATAGGAGACTAGGAGGTATAACTACAACTAATGGAATAAATCCGACACAAATAAAATAACATTACTAATCTAATATTCCCCAATTAAGGGGTAATGAGCCAATATTAGGGCTTAACATGCCCCTCCCCTTGAGACAAGTGTTTTCTGCAATGCTTGAGTAGCTCTAGATGCTTCTATATAAAAGACTCATTTTCCCAAGTGAAATCTTCAACCGGTAGTTTCCTCCATTTAATGAGATACTCTGAAATGGATCTATTCCTCCGCTGATGAATTCTTGTGTTAGTGATGGTTTCAGGCTCCAATATGATTTTTCCTTCCTTGTCAAGTTTTGGCAATATAGTTTGAATTGGGATCTTGTCGCCTATAACCTTCTTTAAGCATGAAACATGGAAAATTTGGTGTACTCGTGAAGATGCAGGCAACTCCAATTTGTATGACATAGTACCAATCTTTTGCAACACCTTATAAGGGCCATAGTACTTTGGTGATAATTTATTATCCTTCTTGACTTGCTTGAGGGACATATTTTTTTATGGTTGTAGTCCTAAAAACACCCAATCCCCTACTTCAAAACTTCTTTCACTACGATGTTGATCTTCTTGTTGTTTCATGCGATTCTGTGCAATGGTCAGATTGTCCTTTAAGATTTGGAAAAATTGTTGTTGATTCTTGATGTGATCTTCCACTGCTTGAACCTTAGATTTTTCTTTTAGAGAAGAAGTGATGGAAGGAGGGTGGTATCCATAAAGTTTCATAAATGGTGTCATTTTTGTTGCAGTATGAAAGGAAGGGTTATACCACCATTCTGCCAAGGGTAACCATTTGAACCACTGTGTTTGTTTATCAGAGACAAAGAAACGAAGGTAGCCTTCCAGACATTTGTTCACTATCTTGGTTTGTCCATCAGATTGAGGATGATAGGATGAGCTATGAGCCAATTGAGTACCCAAACAAGAAAATAATTATGTCCAAAA
>ML789582.1:44403-60686 GCA_009831015.1 Picea engelmannii
TATTAATAATTGAAAAATATATTTTTCTAAAATGTAATTGGCTGATATCTTTGATGTGCTATTGCAAGCTTCACGTCTTTCAATGTATAAAATTGATTATGGATTTGACAACAATCCTTTGTTACCCTGCACTTCAATCCTTTGTTACCCTGACATTCAATTGTAATTGGAAAACATACTTGTTTTGACATTGAAGTCCACTGCACCTATGAAGTACCACCGAATAGTGTGATGTTAAACTCACCTTACAATGTCAGTTGAAACTTGAAGGCGAAATAAATTGGTGAAATAAATTGAGTCAATTGATGAGAAGACGTCCACAACTACCCTAGTCCTCCATCGCTTTACTCTCTGCAATATCCTGCTCGATACATTGGAGAAACACGGACGAGTAATGCCATTGTTACTACTATTGTTTATGTTGTCATTAAACTCATCATGCCTAGGGAAAAACGCCAAATGTGCAGAAGAAGACCAAGCTGCATTATTAATTGAAGTGTATAATTTGGTATATCTCGAAGACATTGATGCAACTACTCAAAATTACGGTACCTCCTATCAACGAACCATGTTTTTTTTTTTTTTTTTTTTTTTTGAATTTGTCAGAGCAATGGAGTAAACAACAAAAGATTTTGACTCAGCTCTCTCAAAATGGGCTCCCAGCACCGAGCATTTCAGCTTGGAAACATGTATATTTCCTGTGTGTGGCCATACTGCTGTGGATAGACTTTCAGAATTAGGAAATCTATCAGCGTTAGAGCGCCAAGCCTCTCCACCTTCTAAAAAATACGATTTATCCACTCTTTTCCAACCCTCTACTACAGTTGCACCACTCACTGATTGCTTATGATCAGCCTTGAGGGATTCAATTTCATGACCTTTATTCTTTTCTTTTTTCTTGATTTTTTTTCTTTATCTAGCAATGACTGTTCATTTACTTGCAAATCTCTTTTTCTATCCTCTGGATCTTGGTTTTCTCTTCAACTATCTAGCGAATGGCTAATACTTGATTCAAACATCATTTGGCCAATGTTTTTACTTCCACCTTCTGTTGTATCAAGCATTTTTTTTGAGATAGACTTTCCCGTATCTCTCTGCAACTATGCCTTCTAACTCTTAGCCTTTGAAGGCACAGTTGTAGAGTATTACATAATCAGGTTTTTTGGAAGTGCTTTGAGAAACATCCCAGAGGGGCTGCACACAAACAGCGGGTGTCCTTCGACTTAGGTTTCAGGTCTAACGAGTAGTAATTCCACCAAAATTGCCTGGGGCCTACATCCAGCCTTTGATGCCATGCAAACGGAAAAATCTGTGTTACCAGAAACCTAACCAGGAGGCTCGTTTCTTGTTCAGTTCCTATTCGTGATCCCATTCTCGTCTTGACACTCCATCAACACATTAATAATCAATTTTATCCACATAATATATTGTTGGGAACATCGTAGGTTTACATTTCTGATCTCTTGAAGCCTTCTTGCCTTCTTGTTCTGTTCCCATTTCCCATTTTCCGTTCCTGGCAACATTGGGGTAGACTGCATTGAGATTGGCGCCTCGGTGGATGATTCAACACTCCGTCAAACTCACCAGTGACCCAACGCTCCGTTGGCATTTCTTTTCCATTTTGAACGTCGTTGTTGTTTACAGTTCCATCATGTACATGTTGATGCGAACTAAACTACTATGACCAAGGTAGACGGCATGCCCTATAGAGTTGAACTTGGCTATCAACGATTAAGATGGAAGCTTGTTAACATTTGGCCATCTCTAGCTAACCCACTTCTATTTTATGACTTCATATTTGTAAGAAATATATATAGATTGTGGCTAATCACTTATGTAATGGCCATGTGTTGTGCAGGTGCATCAGCTGGTAGTTAACAGAGACCCTAAATTCACAAATTTTGTAGAGTTGGTTGTAAGTTATCACTGTTGATTTGAGTTTTAGAGCAAGGGTTTATAATTGTTTATATTACATATGATATTATGTGGATATGTGGCTGGTTAGGGCCTAGAGTACTACAAATATTTAGGTTTATGATTTGGGTATAATAAAAACTGAATTGGTCCAAACACTAATACATGCCATAACAACTACGGTCTAATGTTGTAAACTTGTAAGTTGCACCCATATCATTTGTAGTTTTTTTTTCTGAAAGTCGCTAATGTCAAAATGGTCATATTCTTTTGGTAGGTTATCAAATGAATCTTTATTTTGTGCTTTTGAGGAAGCACTAGCAGCTGCTCAAACCCTTTAAATTAGGGTGCAGAAACATGATAGATGTTTCAGACAAGAACATAGCATAAACCTAGGGCCAATACTTGATCTAAAATGGATTTTCTATCCTGTTTTTTCAGATTGCAGGATGTGTTTTAATGATCTAAAATGGATTTTCTATCCTGTTTTATGGATTTTCTGTCATGTTTTTTCAGATTGCAGGATGTGTTTTAACTTTTTCTTGATAACTATTTCCGACATCATACTGAAATAGACAATTTCATAATGAATTTGAGCTGTCTCTTCATCTTTTCCATTTGTTGTTTATTAGCACATACAACTTGACATTATGAATCACCAGTAAAAAAGAAAGTGTGCCTTTGAAGTTTCTTTACATTTGAAGGTGTGCATTACAAAGTCGTCCATGTCTCAACTGTTTGGATTGATATTCAATTAAATTATACCCTGCCAAAATGCCTCGACTTGTTTTGACATAGTCTTGATGAGTCAAACTCGCAAGGGTTAAAATTATGATTTACTAATTAGTAATAAGTTTTTAGCTTATTTTAAATATTAGATTTTTTTGTTGATTATGTTTTTTAATTAGTTTTGTTTAAAATTCAGTTAAAATTTTAAAAGAAGTGTTGAAATTGCAGATATTAATTGTTGAGATTGCACAATCTAGGGGTGATTAAGAAGTTTTTTGGCTAGAATTGCAGATATTAGTTGTTGAGATTGTTGAGATTGCACAATCAAAGTGGATGAAGAGTTTTGCATGGCACTGGATCCATTTATGCATTCAAAACTGTAATTTGAATAATGGAAATTTGCAATTTTACCAACAACAATTGCTAGAAAAAAATCTAAAAAATTAAATGTTTTGACTTGTCCTAAGTTTTTCATGTCTTAACAGTTATGGAAATACAGATAGAACGCACCCATTTAAATTTATTTTATTTTCAACACTTAGGTGTAAAATAGTGAGTGATGAAGTGCATTGTACTGTTTGAAACTAGTTTCCCAATAAAAAAAATTCCCAATTTTGACTCAATGAAAATAAAACTTTGAAATACATTATAAAAGATTATCTATGTTGAAATTTGATGAACCACCGTGATCTGAGTTTCATAGTAGGATATAGAGCCAATCATATTGCTCTTTGTTATAGTTTTTCCTTTTTAATTTGATGACAATCTAGTCAAAAATTTCAACTATAATTTCAGCAATTGCAAACTGTGATTTCAAACTAATTCCTGGACTCTGAATCTATCCAAATACTCAAAATTGCTACCCATTTTAGTAATTCTTAGAGTCTAGCTGATAGGCTGCCTCATATCAAATACCCTGAGTTTCAATTGATGCAATAGTTTTTAATTTTTTTGTTATGGTTTTTAAAATTTTTTAAGGTTTTGTGTCAATTCAAAACTGACAGAGGTACGATTCCGCCGTTAATAGAATTTCGACCATTTTAAAATTATGATTGAGATTGAAATTATCGCCAAATTCATATTGGACGAAAATATACAACATTTTGAATGCTCCTTATCCTATTAAAATGTTATTATTATTGCAGAAAACCATAAAAAAATACAAGAAGATTCAAAACATTTCTGGGAGAATGATGCAATCATCAGCTACAGGAACAAAGAACATGCTTAGTGAAAAAAATAATGGAATAGTGCTCTCTGAAACATCATATCAGGAAGTGGGGAAAATGATGCCATCATGAGGTATACAAAACATGCTGAGTGAAAAATAATGGATGACAGCTTTCTACATAACATCATTTCATAATGAAGCTTCCATGGAGAACACTAAACATATTGAATAAAAAAAAATAATGGACAAAATTAATAAAAAAATAAAAAAAACATTTTACAGATCTCCATAGGGTGCGAAAATCGACATGACTTGAGAATCGAACTCTTACACTTCGATCTCGCCCCCATCATTGATGGACTGAGCTTTAACAGATATAATGAAAATGAAAGATTGCCCAGTTTATACAGAAAAATGAAAGTTTTTCAGTGGTTCTTACCTTTCCCGGCTCTGGTTCATGCATATTCCGGAAAACGTAGGTCTGAATGCAGTCCAGTCCTCCATCTTTAGCTTTGTCTATTATCCCAGGCCACATCTGTACAATTATATAAACAGTAACCATTATTCACCACTGGTATCATACGTATATACAATGTATATATATCGCAAAAACAGAAGAGGAGAAACACGGATTCATCGTACATTTACTGTGATCTAGACAGAGCAAAAGGAGGCGAGAAATGTAGATCAGAATGCAGGCAGAAAATGTTGTAAAAACTAACCTCCGGAGTGCTGCGGGGGTAGTGAATGGATCCCGAAATGAGAAGCCTTCGTTGGCCATTGATGATCAGAGAAGTCCCGTCGTATGTAACTTGTGCTCCGGCGTTCAATACTTTGAGCATAAATATGGAGACCCACAAGCAGAAACCTGTGATTTCAATGGCGTTGCTGCTTGAGATCGCCATGAGTGAATGCACGCATTCGCAGGTAGGAAAGAATGTGATGGGCCTGCTCTATATATAGATTGATTTGGAGGAATATATTATATGAATTCAGCATTGGAAGGAAAGAATATAGGCCTTGTACATATTATATGATGAATGCAGTGTTTGTTATTGGTATCTTTTGTGATGATGGATACGGCCGGCCGTTTCATGTGGGAGGACAAGGAAAATGTGACACCATATGCATAAAGTTGTGTTTACAATTTGTCTACATTTACGTTCACCCCTGGCAACTTTGGCCCATGTAGTGTCATTATTATGGAAGAAATGTTTTTCTTTTTAGTAGAGGCACTATGCACTGTAAAGCACCCAAAGCAATGGCATGGTGGAGAAAGTACCTTTGTGACTTTACCTAACTTTGAGTAATCCTGAACTCACACATCATTATCATCATTTTTGCTATCACTATTATTATAATAATTGCTATCACTATTATTATAATAAGACTAAAGTCATTTTAATTTTGAATTTATTGAAGTGTTGATATTGTAATTTTGGATTTGTGTTTATAAGTATTATAATTATTTTAATTTTGGATTTGTAAAAGTGTTAAGAAGTGAAAAATATTTTGAGTTGTAATAAGCATGCAATTTAATTTAAGGGATTTGATCTTTTTACATGGTTAACATGACTCACATATCATTATCTTTGGGAGTATTATTAGTTTAAATCCAATTTAACCTTCACCTTAACAACTTTCAAAAAGGACGTGATTTGATTTCTATATAGATTTAAAGTTAACATGATTCACACATCACTATCTCTCTTAGCATTATCCTTGTTAACACCACTCACACATTACTAGCATTATCCTTGTTAACACCACTCACACATCACTACCTAGCATTAGCATTACTAGCATTATCCTTGTTAACACCACTCACACATCACTACCTTACGGGTTGTCTACATCCATATTTTCTTCTTGATGCTAGGTTCCATTCTCAACTTCCTAGGTCTAGCCACACTCTATCCAAACGTTATTGCCTAACGGTTTTGACCAGCTCTTGGTTTCTAGGATCACGGATTCAACCGGCTTCTTAGGGTTCGCTCCAGCCCTTGGTTCTTGGACCAACAAGCGATGAGATTCCCATCTGAAAAAGGTGCCAAGTGGTTCAGGTAATTCCTTCTAATCAGACAGGGGGCAGTCAGCAGTGATATAGGCTTATGCAACATGTTCATCATATTGGCAAGGCTCTGTTCTTAAATCCAAGTCATAGTGATACCAAAGAAGCATCTGTCAGCAAGTGTGATTCAAAGCCTATGAATGTTGTATAGAATCAGTTAACATTATCCTTGTTAACACCACTCACACATCACTACCTAGCATTACTAGTTTAGATCCATCTCCAACGTTATTAAGCATCAAGAGGGATCAAATCCCTTATGTTGTAGATGTGGCCACTGAAGGCTATAATATACCACTCACAAAGATACAAACAAGTACACAAACCCATATAATCCACCCCATTAACAAGGGTAGACCGAACCCCAATGCTTGAAGGCTACAATAATAACCACAACTTGCAAAGCCCATACAAGGGAGGAGCATGCCCATTAGGATTTGAACCCAGATCTTCATCACAACAAAAAATCCAAATTACCACTAGACCACATCCTCATGGATTGCATTATATTGATGATATTATAGTTAATTTACAATGATTGCACTATGAGACACATTTTATAATTGAGTATGCAAAGATGTGTCACTTCCATCCATAATGCTTATGCAATATATAAGTAATTAAGTATATCATAACAATAAATATATAAGCCTAACATGTTGTTTGAACCTCAAAGACATGATCCCTCTGAATGCTTGATAAATCGATGCATATACATGTGATCGTGCCTTCCATTTCATATTCCATTTCTTCTAATTCTCATGTTCTATTTCTCGTAATTCTCTCATTCACTTTTTTCCATTTCTCACATTCTACTTTTCTCATTAAATTTCTTATATTTCTAACTTTCTATTTATTGTATTTCTTTCAATATATTTTTCACATTCTATCCATGGGGGCTTCACATTGTTGACCAATATCGCATCACATTCATTCATAAAGGGGGTTTTTAAATTGTGATAAATAGAGTTAATGTATTGTATTTATGGGGGCTTCACATTGTTGACCAATATCACTACTGAATTGTATGATACAAGTCTAGGATAGCATGATTAAATTAATTAATTAGGTTTCCATCTCTTTATAAAACAAGTGAACAATATACAATAAAATAAACATAGAAAATTTGGCAGAATATAAGAATGGGATTGAAGTAAATGTACACTTCTACGAAAGACAAATTGCCTAGAAGAGTCTTTGCAAAGACATATCCTCAAAGGACGACTTCAATTCCAACTCAAATTTGATTATAGGGGATGGCCTCAATCAAGGAAAACTTTAATGAAGACAAACAATTTCAATACTAGGAAAATATGTCGAGTCCTATAGATTTAGAATCTAAGGGTGAATGTTACTGTATGATTTCATTTTAGAATCTAAGGGTGAATGTTACTGTATGATTTCATTGTTTTTTTTTAATATTGTTTTTTGGAAAATGTTGCCTAAGTTATCAAAAAAAAAAATCATGATACAACAAATCATGTATAATTGGCTACAAGTCTACCTAAAGGATAAATTAAAGGCCTTTAGGTCAGAAAACAAATAATTGGTGGATCCAACTCTAAACAGATTTATAAGAGTTATTTAATATTTATTAATCTTGATTAAATAATAGAAATGCGTCCAGAGAAAAGTAATAGTGGTTATATATGTTTTGAAAATTATGACAAGTCTCGAAATTGTTGGTATTTATTTAATGGCACTGTTAAAATTATGTAGAAAATGTCGTATATCATCAATGGTTAGTAAATGTATACAATGAATCTAGAACAAGTAGTGTTATGATTTTGACTATCACTTGTTAAATTGAAATTGTTACAATTATATGTTTGATCTTTCTGAAAGCTTAAGGTTAAATTGAAGTAAACCTAAATGTTTTATGTCCTTTATGTGCTTAAGATGGTATTTGCTCAGAGATGCGATCTATCTGTGGAACCCCTACCTGCTTCATTGTGCCTTCTAACTCTTTCCTTGAAACTGATGATTTAGCTAAATGTCTTGGATCCGTATGGGATACATTGATATCCTTTTTTCTGTAGTTTTTCCCTTTAGTCCAAAGATTGTCAAGGTTTTTGGGCGCAATAACCTTAGTTCTTTGTCATCTTACAACATCTAATGCCTGTGCCCAATTTGTTGGTTGAGATTGTAAATAACTTGCAGTTTTTAACTGAAAGTTAGAATTGCTATCACGATAAGATGAACTCGTAGGTCTTACTCCATGAGACACTTTATGTTGATTTTCTTTCTTTCGTAGATACTTTACTTTATTAGATTTCAAAGCGGGCATCTTGGATGATCCCAATGGAGTTCTTGAGTCATGGACTGGAGATGATTGTTATCGATGGAGCAGTGTGTTATGCGATAGTCACGGTCGCCGAGTAGTAAATCTCATTCTCAACGCGAACTAAGGCAACAACAGTGAATACATGAGTGGAACTATATCTGAATCCATCGGTAAGCTCTCTTCTCTCCAGACCTTTATTGTTTTTAACTGGAAAAATATCGGTGCATCAATCCCATCTTCGATTTCTATCCTCTCGGCCTTAACCCATATTTCCCTAGACAATAAGAATTCTCTTTCGAGTGGGGTTTCTTTGTTTTTTAATGATGGTGTTTATTGAACTGATGGTCACTTTAATAATTCACCAAACCGTTGAGCTACTTCCATATCGACGATTCTTTTAAACACGCAAACAAACATCTAAACCTAAGCAACAAAATTGAATATCAATGGCGGCGTCATGGAAGTCTGAATTCGTCGGGACTACTTTCTTTGTGGTGCTTTTTTGCTTAACAATATGTTCATAGGTGGTTCAAGGTCAAGGCACCCCACAGTTTCTTGCATTACTGGTGTTAGGAGACTCCACCCTCGACGTTGGCAACAACAATCACATCAACACACCTGCTAAGTGCAACTTTCCGCCTTATGGTAGAGATTTTCCTGGTGGCGTACCCACTGGATGCTTCTCCAATGGAAATCTCACTTCAGATTTCCTGGGTACTTCTAAAAACCCCAACTATATATCTATATATGCATTCACGTGATTGAATAATTTTTTTCTTTATCATCTTTCTACTTTATGAGCTTCAACTTCGGGTTTGGGTATCAAAGAAATAATCCCTGCATACCTCGACCCACAAATGACGTCCGATGATTTAGTCACAGGAGTTACGCTTGCCTCCGCCAACTCTGGCTATGATAACGCCACTTCAAAGAGTGGAGTAAGTATTAGCCATGACCAGATTAGGCGATTATGGGTGTTGAAATGTTTTGGTTTTGTCTACTGAATGTTGTTTTATTTTACAAAAGTATTTCATGTTTTGCAGAATGTAGTAAGTTTTGATCAACAAATAAGTTATCTCAGACAATACCAGTGATTGTTACAAGGTATTGTAGGAGAGCAAGAGGCTTCTATAATTATTAGCGATTCCCTTTACTACATCAGTACGAGGAATGTTGATTTTGGTGTCAGTTATTTTAATTTCAACCCTTGAAACCTTCGATACAATTGTGTCACATAGTTCACTATCTCCCAGTTTGTGGATTATCTCGTCAGCCTTGGGGCGGGTTATATCCAGGTTACATCCTTGCTCACGTTTCTCTATCTTATGTCTAGATTCAAATTATTGGCATTATAAAATGGAAGTCTAAATTCTATATATATATATATATATATATATATATATATATATATATATATATTAAACTTTCATTGTATTGCCAGCACCCAGAGTAGTGGGGTATTAAGCTTCAATTTTTTTGTAGACAAAGTAGCAGGATGGTATTAAAGACCATACATACCATAATAATTTTTAATCTCAATCTCAAGTTTCTGTCATATAAAAAAAAAATTAATCTCAAAGACGTTCTTTTGATGTTCTCCATCCTTATTAAATCTACAGTTAAATGTATCTATGTTGTTCAACATGTATTTCCCAACTAACTCGGCAGGGACTACGTTGCCATGCAACCCTTGTTTATATATAAAGACATCCTCCACCCATTTAATTATCAAAGCAATCCTCTTTTAATGAATTCAAAAACAAGTTTTTATTACCTCAGGCTCCATGCATTAAAAAAAAGTCAACTTTCATGACACCTTGAGGTCTTGCATATACCTCTAGGCCTTGTACATATTATATGATGAATGCAGTGTTTGTTATTGGTATCTTTTGTGATGATGGATATGGCTGGTCGTTTCATGTGGGAGGACAAGGAAAATGTGACACCATATGCATAAAGTTGTTTTTACAATTTGTCTACATTTACATTCACCCCTGGCAACTTTGGCCCATGTAGTGTCATTATTATGGAAGAAATGCTTTTCTTTTTAGCAGAGGCACTATGCACTGTAAAGAACCCACAGCAATGGCATGGTGGAGAAAGTACCTTTGTGACTTTACCTAACTTTGAGTAATCCTGAACTCACACATCATTATCATCATTTTTGCTATCACTATTATTATAATAATAATAAAGTCATTTTAATTTTGAATTTATTGAAGTGTTGATATTGTAATTTTGGATTTGCGTTTATAAGTATGATAATTATTTTAATTTTGGATTTGTAAAAGTGTTAAGAAGTGCAAAATATTTTGAGTTGTAATAAGCATACAATTTAATTTAAGGGATTTGATCTTTTTACATGGTTAACATGACTCACACATCATTATCTTTGGGAGTATTATTAGTTTAAATCCAATTTAACCTTCACCTTAACAACTCTCATGAGGGATGTGATTTGATTTCTATATATATTTAGAGTTAACATGATTCACACATCACTATCTCTGTTAGCATTATCCTTGTTAACACCACTCACACATCACTACCTAGCATTACTAGTATTATCCTTGTTAACACCACTCACACATTACTAGCATTATCCTTGTTAACACCACTCACACATCACTACCTAGCATAGCATTACTAGCATTATCCGTGTTAACACCACTCACACATCACTACCTTACGGGTTGTCTACATCCATATTTTCTTCCTGATGCTGGGTTCCATTCTCAACTTGCTAGGTCTAGCCACACTCTATCTAAACTTTATTGCCTAACGCTTTTGACCAACTCTCAGTTTCTAGGATCATGGAGTCAACCAACTTCTTAGGGTTCGCTCCAGCCCTTGGTTCTTGGACCAACAAACGGCGAGATTCCCATCTGAAAAAGGTGCCAAGCAGTTCAGGTAATTCCTTCTAATCAGAGAGGGGGCAGTCAGCAGTGATATAGGCTTATGCAACGAGTTCATCATATTGGCAAGGCTCTGTTCTTAAATACAAGTCATAGTGATACCAAAGAAGCATATGTCAGCAAGTGTGATTCAAAGCCTATAAATGTTGTATAGAATCAGTTAACATTATCCTTGTTAACACCACTCACACATCACTACCTAGCATTACTAGTTTAGATCCATCTCCAACGTTATTAAGCATCAAGAGGGATCAAATCCCTTGTGTTGTAGATGTGGCCACTGAAGGCTATAATATACCACTCACAAGGATACAAACAAGTACACAAACCCATATAATCCACCCCATTAAAAAGGGTAGACCGAACCCCAATGCTTGAAGGCTACAATAATAACCACAACTTGCAAAGCCCATACAAGGGAGAAGAATGCCCATTAGGATTTGAACCCAGATCTTCATCACAACAAAAAATCCAAATTACCACTAGACCACATCCTCATGGATTGCATTATATTGATGATATTATAGTTAATTTACAATGATTGCACTGAGAGACACATTTTATAATTGAGTATGCAAAGATGTGTCACTTCCATCCATAATTCTTATGCAATATATAAGTAATTAAGTATATCATAACAATAAATATATCAGCTTGACATGTTGTTTGAACCTCAAAGATATGATCCCTTTGAATGCTTGATAAATCGATGCATATACATGTGATCGTGCCTTCCATTTCATATTCCATTTCTTCTAATTCTCATGTTCTATGTCTCATAATTCTCTCATTCACTTTTTTCCATTTATCACATTCTACTTTTCTCATTAAATTTCTTATATTTCTAACTTTCTATTTATTGTATTTCTTCAATATATTTTTCACATTCTATCCATGGGGGCTTCACATTGTTGACCAATATCGCATCACATTCATTCATAAAGGGGGATTTTAAATTGTGATAAATAGAGTCAATGTATTGTAGTTATGGGGGCTTCACATTGTTGACCAATATCACTGTTGAATTGTATGATCCAAGTCTAGGATAGCATGATTAAATTAATTAATTAGGTTTCCATCTCTTTATAAAATATGTGAACAATATACAATAAAATAAACATAGAAAAGTTGGCAGAATATAAGAATGGGATTGAAGTAAATGTACACTTTAGCAAAATACAAATTGCCTAGAAGAGTCTTTGCAAAGACATCTCCTCAAAGGACGACTTCAATTCCAACTCAACTTTGATTATAGGGGATGGCCTCAATCAAGGAAAACTTTAATGAAGACAAACAATTTCAGTACTATGAAAATATGCCGAGTCCTATAGATTTAGAATCTAAGGGTGAATGTTACTATATGATTTCATTTTAGAATCTAAGGGTGAATGTTACTGTATGATTTCATTGATTTTTTTTAATATTGTTTTTTGGAAAATGTTGCCTATATTATCAAAAACAAAAAAATCATGATACAATAAATAATGTATAATTGGCTGCAAGTCTACCTAAAGGATAAATTAAAGGCCTTTAGGTCAGAAAACAAATAATTGGTGGATCCAACTCTAAACATATTTATAAGAGTTATTTAGTATTTATTAATCTTGAGTAAATAATAGAAATGCGTCCAGAGAAAAGTAATAGTGGTTATATATGTTTTGAAAATTATGACAAGTCTCGAAATTGTTGGTATTTATTTAATGGCACTATTAAAATTATGTAGCAAATGTCGTATATCATCAATGGTTAGTAAATGTATACAATGAATCTAGAACAAGTAGTGTTATGATTTTGACTATCACTTGTTAAATTGAAATTGTTACAATTATATGTTTGATCTTTCTGAAAGCTTAAGGTTAAATTGAAGTAAACCTAAACGTTTTATGTCCTTTATGTGCTTAAGATGGTTTTTGCTCAGGGATGCGATCTATCTGTGGAACCCCTACCTACTTCACTATGCCTTCTAACTCTTGCCTTGAAACTGATGATTTAGCTAAATGTCTTGGATCCGTATGGGCTACATTGATATCCTTTTTTCTGTAGTTTTTCCCTTTAGTCCAAAGATTGTCAAGGTTTTTAGGAGCAAGAACCTCAGTTCTTTGTCATCTTACAACACCTAATGCCTGTGCCCAATTTGTTGGTCGAGATTGTAAATAACTTGCAGTTTTTAACTGAAAGTTAGAATTGCTATCATGATAAGATGAACTCGTAGGTCTTACTCCATGAGACACTTTTTGTTGATTTTATTTCTTTCGTAGATACTTTACTTTATTAGATTTCAAAGAGGGCATCTTGGATGATCCAAATGGAGTTCTTGAATCGTGGACTGGAGATGATTGCTGTTGATGGAGCGGTGTGTTATGCGACAGTCACAGTCGTCGAGTAGTAAATCTCATTCTCAACGCGAACTAAGGCAACAACAGTAAATACATTAGTGGAACTATATTTGAATCCATCGGTAAGCTCTCTTATCTCCATACCTTTATTGTTTTTAGCTGGAAAAATATCGGCACATCAATCCCATCTTCCATTTCTATCCTCTTGGCCTTAACCCATCTTTCCCTAGACAATAAGAATTTTCTTTTGGGTGGGGTTTCTTTGTTTTTTAATGATGGTGTTTATTGAACTGATGGTCACTTTAATAATTAACCAAACCGTTGAGTTGCTTCCATACTGACGATTCTTTTAAGCACGTAGACAAACATCAGAACCTAAGCAACAAAATTGAATATCAATGGCGGCGTCGTGGAAGTTTGAATTCGTCGGGACTAATTTCTTTGTGGTTCTTTTTTGCTTAACAATATGTTCATAGGTGGTTCAAGGTCAAGGCACCCCACAGTTTCTTGCATTACTAGTATTAGGAGACTCAACCCTCGACGCTGGCAACAACAATCGCATCAACACACCTGCTAAGTGCAACTTTCCACCTTATGGTAGAGATTTTCCTAGTGGCGTACCCACTGGATGCTTCTCCATTGGAAATCTCACTTCAGATTTCCTGGGTACTTCTAAAAACCCCAATTATATATCTATATATGCATTTACATGATTGAATAATGTTTTTCTTTATCATATTTCTGTTTTATGAGCTCCAGCTTTGGGTTTGGGTATCAAAGAAATAATCCCTGCATACCTCGACCCACAACTGGCGTCCGATGATTTAGTCATAGGAGTTACGCTTGCCTCCGCCAGCTCTGGCTACAATAATGCCACTTCAAAGAGTGGAGTAAGTATCAACCATGACCAGATTAGGAGATTATGGGTGCTGAAATGTTTTGGTTTTGTCTACTGAATGTTGTTTTATTTTACAAAAGTATTTCATGTTTTGCAGAATGTAGTAAGTTTTGATCAACAAATAAGTTATCTCAGACAATACCAGTCACAGTTACAAGGTATTGTAGGAGAGCAGGAGACTTCTATAATTATTAGTGATTCCCTTTACTACATCAGTACGAGGAATGTTGATTTCGGTGTCAGTTATTTTAATTTCAACCCTCGAAACCTTCGATACAATAGTGTCACACAGTTCACTATCTCCCAATATGTGGATTATCTCGTCATCCTTGGGGCAGGTTATATCCAGGTTACATCCTTGCTTACATTTCTCTATCTTATGTCTAGATTCAAATTATTGACATTATAAAATGGAAGTCTAAATTTCTTATATATATACATACACATTAAACTTTCATTGTATTGCCAGCACCCAGAGTAGTGGGGTATTAACCTTCAACTTTTTTGTAGACAAAGTAGCAGGATGGTATTAAAGACCATACATACCATAATAATTTTTAATCTCAATCTCAATTTTCTGTCACATAAAAAAAGAATTAATCTCAAACACGTTTTTTTTATGTTCTCCATCCTTATTAAATCTGTAGTTAAATGTATCTATATTGTTCAACATGTATTTCCCAACTAACTCGGCAGGGACTGCGTTTCCATGCAACCCTTGTTTATATATATTAAAAGACATCCTCCACCCATTTAATTATCAAAGCAATCCTCTTTTAATGAATTCAAAAACAATTTTTTATTACCTCAAGCTCCATGCATTAAAAAAAAAGTCAACTTTCATGACACCTTGAGGTCTTGCATATACTTGAAGTTCTATGCATATACCTCTAATTGAAATGAGTTTCCATGAGTATTGTGTTACCATCAAGGCATAGCTGCGATCATGACAGAGTTATCGCGCCCCCTTCACATCATGTGGAGCGATGTTCTTTGATGAACGGGTATCGCATCTCCCACAGGCCATAGGGAGAGATGATCTCCAAAATTTCCGAAGACCAAAGTCTGTGTGCTATTATTTGCGCCTCCAATAATAGCGATAGGCCAAAGAGTATTGCCCTTGCAATGAATGTCTTCCACTAGTCGCACAACACGTATAACATGGATCTTAGTAACTCCCCTTCACAACATAGAATTAGTTGCTCATTTTATCTTCAACACGCCAGATCTTGTCCAATGGCTCTCTAAAACTCACACAACTCTGTTTGGCTCAGCTCACCTACTCTGATATCCAGCCATCAGATTCTCTTTTCCTTCACTCTCAGATCCTTCAATTATGAGATATGGGATTTTCAGTACTTCGGTATGTTTGTCCTTATGTGTCAAAAATACATTCAAAAGTTCTTGCGCTCACAGTAGACCAATAGCTCCGATACCACTTGTTAGGCTGCGAAAGAAAAAAAAGAGCATAAAACAATTAGAGCATCAACAAGCAATATTAAACCAAGAATAATAATCACACAATTGACACATCTGATTTATGTGGAAACCCAATATAGAAAAAAACCACGGGCAATGATAATCAATATTCTTATTATTCAAGGGAGAATCACAATAGCCAACCCATGTATACAATAATCCTCTCCTCTCATACACACAACACTCCACAATATTGTGTCTTACTCACACACTCTACACACCTTGCACTCTCACTTCTATGGTCACAAAAAACTTCTCCAAAGTCATGCCCTCCCTTCATTCAAAGGGTGATGTGATGTCAACAAGACCTAAGTTGGTGTACTTCTAGATGGGTGACAAGTATCGTCTCATGTAAAAATTAAATAAAATAAAACAGTATAAATTTATTTTAGTTTCATTTTTTTTAATTTACAAAAATTGTGATTTAGTTTTTATTTTATTTTTTTGTCTTTTTTAACATTAAAATAAATTAACATAAATTTATTT
>ML789582.1:60814-77112 GCA_009831015.1 Picea engelmannii
TTTAGTTTTTCTCATTTTCTCATTTTATTGGTTAGTTATCAAAATTAGACTAAACTCATACTTAAATTATAAATATTAATATTTTAACTATTAAAACAATTATATGTAATTCTAAAAATAATTAAACTAAAAACCAAATCTTAATCTAAATATACTTATGTTTTATTGATAATTATAGTTTTAAATATTTAGAAAATTATTACTAAAGACAAATAAGTACAAAATAGATTTTTAATTATTAAAGATAAATTATTCTATGTTTTTATTAAAATATTATATTTATAATTGTAAATTCATTAAGTAGAATAATATGGACGAATCCAAATGGCTAGCTGTGTTGGATGGAAATCGCTTAAATATCTTTACCTGAATAAAATTTAATAGATGATTATATTAGAATATAAAAAATTTATTATAAAATATTAATTATTTATTTTTTTTATTAAAAAAAATATGATATGATTTTGTAAAAAAAAAATTTGGATACAGACTGTGTGGAGTTTTTGAGATGTTCAATGTTTAAAGTGAATATTCTATTCATTAATCCATTCGACTATGTAGTTTTTGAAACGTCGAATGTTTAAAGTAAACACTTCACTCATTAATAAAGACACAAAAAAAAACTACAAACCAATACAAATGGTTTAACTGCGAAGACAAAAACCACTTCAAATCAAATCTTTATCTAAATAATACTAAATAGATAATTACAAATGAATGGCTGAAGAATCTTGACTAATATGGGGACAGCTCCTAAAGTATACAGCACGCCACTCTTCTTGACCCACGTTTCCAGAATTTTTTAACCCCTTCAATCTCTAACTTGGAGTATTGACGTTCATTTATCTCTAAGTAATTGAACGTGACTCCAGGCCATTGCCTGCTCCCAAATTCCAAATATTCAATCGCTAATCGCAAGTTCTTTTAAAAATGGAAATATATAAATCAAAGATATATAAAATTTTCAGGTTTACGTGGAAGATTACGTAGTCTATCCAGGAATATTTATATATGAAAACCTGCAAGTTGACTTACAAAATTAGATAAGATACTCGGTACCTGTTATTGTGAACAATATGCACTATGCAGCATTATAAAACATATGCTAGGTAACACGTACACATCTGATGTATATACCATCGTATATATTCATTGAACATATATACTCATTGAGTAGAGAACATCTCATCGCTCTAGACATTGTCGGTGAATTCATCTATATATATCTTTGTACGTGTAATATCGAGGGAAATATCTCATCACTGTAAATTGTCCGTGAATTACCAAGAATACTAGTCCAATTTAATATGAAATATGAGGACAAAAATGAGTTTGTATAAAGTCAGAATAAAAATGAAACTAAACACATGTATAAACTAACTGGCAGTCAATGCTAAATGCTAGATGCCAAAACTGGATGACTTGCAATTCAAGATTAGAATCTATAAATGAAATACATGAAATTTATTGGAAATTTGAAAGGAATCCAAATTAATATGAAAACAAATCAATTTATATGAATATTAAATTGCATTGACTTAGATGTCAAGATTAGATGACCTGCAATGCAATATTAAAATCTATAAATGATTAAATCTATAAATGAAATACATGATATTTATTAGAAATTTGAAAAAAATCCAAATTAATACGAACAAATCAATTTATAAAAATATTAATCCAATTTCATATGAAATATAAATACCAAAAATGAATTTGTATTAAGTATGAGAACAAAAATGAAGAACTAATCCCAAATCACACTTCTTTCAAATCTATAAATGAAATACATGACATTTATTTGAAATTTGAAAAAAAATCCAAATTAATACCAAAACAAATCAATTTACAAGAATATTAATCCAATTTCATATAAAATATGAATACCAAAAATGAATTTGTACTAAGTATGAGAACAAAAATGAATAACTAATCCTAAATCTCACTTCTTTCAAATTTATAAATGATTAGAATCTATAAATGAAATACATGACATTTATTTGAAATTTGAAAAAAATCCAAGTTAATACGAAAACAAATCAATTTACAAAAATATTAATCAAATTTCATATGTATTAGGTATTTCATATGTACTAGGTATGAGAACAAAAATGAAGAACTAATCCCAAATCTCACTTCTTTCAAATGATGCATATTTTTTCAAATTGAAAGGTCCATATTCCTATCGATGGCAGGGTGGGAACATAAGAAGCATAGGAGCAAGCACCAAAGATAAAGGTAAATCCAACCCAGGTAGAGGTAGAGATAAGTATAAGTAGCTCCTAATGCATTTGAAATAGAACCAGTCAATCACCTACAATCCAAGATTAGTAACAAATATTTGAAATAGAACCAGTCAATCACCTACAATCCAAGATTAGTAACAAATAGATCTATGGTTATAGAGTCCTTGTAATAGAAATTGAATTCTTACATGCAAATGAAAACGAAACGAGAAGAAGCTGACTAAGCGAGGGGCCTAGTCTCCCTTCTTGTTTGATAGCTAGTTGCAAAGCCACTAGGTGATTTATACCCAATCGATGGAAACTAAAAAGGGGCATGAGAGAGATGGTAACTCCTCTTGACTTGATTGTACCATTTGGTTATACAATTTTTAGATTTTATGGGCTTTTATTTCTAGTTGTGATTTGTGATTTGGATTTGTGGATGAGCATGCAAATGGTCACGATAAGTTATTGACTATATTAATTAGTTAAATTCATTGAATAAGATGACTGCAATTACTCTCCACAAAGAATATTTAGTGACATCAATATCTTGTGAGACAATAAAAAAATATTAATATAAAATTTTAAAATTTATTAAAAAAAAATTAATACATGAGTTTTTATTACTTTGTAAAGCTCATATAAACTAATAATCATTTAAAAATTATGAAAACTAAATTTCTTAACAAAATCAGAAATTAATAAAAAATAAATAAATAAAATAAATAAACATAAAATATTAGAAAAAATTAATACACATGAACACTTCAACAAATTAATATATATATATATATATATATATATATGAGAAAGTAACATGAAATAAGATATAGGTATAAAATAGCATCATTGGATATGAACCTGAAAGAGAGACAATGTTTTTTTGGGTTACATGAATCATATATAATGGATAGGAAAATATTATAATATGATGCATTGTAGTATTATAATGCAATTTGATTTTTTTTTGTTTTTTTCTTCTTAAATTGTATATAATGAATAGGAAAATATTATAATAGTATTATTATAATATAATTTGATTTTTTTTGTTTTTTTTAAATATTTTGATTTTGTTTTTGATTTTTTTTTTCTTTTTAAATATTTTGATTTTGTTTTTGTTTTTTTAACTTTTATATAAAATAATAAAGATTTTTTTTTAAGGTTAGAATGTGATATTAATTTTATAATTTATTTATCTTAAAAATTAAATTAAAAAATAAAGTAAAGGAATATAAATTTATTTAAATTTTAAATTATTTAAAACTTATAGAAATTGTGATTTAGATTTTATTTTTTATTTTTTTTAATAAAATAAATTAATATAAATTTGTTTTAATTTTATTATGTATAAAAATTGTGATTTAATTTTTTTATTATTTTTTTTCCTTATTTACTATTTATGAAGATTAGACTAAATCCATATTTGAATTATAAGTAAGAAATATTTTAATTATTAAATTAATTATACTTAATTTTAAAAATAATTAAATTAAACAAAATGTCAATTTAAATATATTTTTGTTTTAAAGGTAAAACTAATTCTATTTATGAAAATTAAATTAAATCCATATTTAAATTAAAAGTAACAAATACTCTAAATATTAAATCAATTATACCTCGGATGGGGTGACATGTGAACAGATTGGGCACGTGGAGGCGCCATCGGAGGGGCCATTAATGGGGGCGCCTACTCCTAGTTGCGGGCAGTTATTAGGGCCCTTGCCTGCGTAGACCACCGGATTATGATGGATCTCCTCGCGCGTCGGCTAGGGACGGCCAGCCAGAGCATTAAGCTCTCGATGTTAATGCTGGCAGTTATGGGTTATGCATTCATTAGCATGAGCGGACCTCCCACTTCGCATTCGAATTTGTTTTAGCAGGGAAAGCACTGCTGCGCAGGAGGTTCCGCCCTAGCCCTCACCATGCCATGGGTAAGAGGTAGACCTCGCCGAGGCACTGGCTGGTACAAGCGGATTCGCGGAGGAAAAGGCACCAGAGGTTTGCCAGAGCTATGCTCTTGGCTAAGAAAAAGCGCCGAGGTGGCGCCACGGTAGCACAATCGCCACCTCGAACTTACGTCGAGGAGGACCTGTCCATCACGCTTCCACCGGACTTCTCTGAGAGCTAGTTGTTTGTTGTCCCGAACAATTGGGATCCTCCGACGAGCTTCGGTCACACGTCAACTGCACCCAATTTGGGTGATTCTCCTACGCCCACCATAGCTCCGAGAGAAGAACTCGCGGCCTGCCCTATGGAGGAGGAGCCACCAGAATCCATGGCTGGGGTGCAAACACAGAGGACAATGTCGGATTACAAGGAAATGGAGGCTGAGGAGGCGCAGCCATAGCGTACTGTCGACACGCAGCAGCAGAGGACGACGTCGAGTCAAAAGGAAGCGGAGTCTGAAAGGAATTCGCCACCTTTGCCACCGTTCCTGCATTCCGAACACCTAAACTTGATATTTGAAGTGCGCAGCCTCGTGGAGGATCAAATCTTCAGAGTTGTGCGAGTTAGCCAACGCCTAGACATGATGTACGTAGCCTACTCCAAAGCTACTCCACGGCGCCAATGCCCCACATGTGCGCAGCCCTTCGTCCTCCCGGTCAATGACGGCAATTTCGACTGAATAGGTTCTGGTCTTCCTTAAGGTCTCCATGCTCTTTTCAGTTATTGTTTATCAGAGTTGTAGCTCGTTAGTTCTTAGCATAGTTAGATCTAGCATAGTCTTTCTTTTATTGTTGAGCATAATGGACATAATCCCTGGTTTCCTTCGGGCAGGGTGGCGAAACGTTACGCCTAATTTTGCTTGCTTCTGTGGACAGGCCAGCTGTCCTGGTTTCCTATATAGGCAGGACAGCTAGCATATGTATGCCAAATGTCTATCCTTTTTTGACAGCTTAATATAACAGGTTCTGCCTTTTTTATTTAAAAATAAAATAAAATATTAAATCAATTATATATAATTCTAAAAATAATTAAACTAAACAAATTAAACTTAAGAAATTATTAAACTTAGATATAAGAAAGTATCATTAGACATGGTTGAAAAAATTATAAGATATGGACATGAAAAATGTGAAAATAATTTTTCGTTGTTACATGAATCATAATCATATATTATAATATGATGTATCATAGTAATACAATTTAACAATTTGATTTTTATTTTATTAATATTTTTTTAATATATTATAATATGATATATCATAGTATTACAATTTAATCTTTGATTTTTTTTAATATTTTTATACTAAAAAAAATCTCAATATTATAACTTATTTATCTTATATTATATTATGTTTATATATTTAGAATAAAATTTATATTATATTATGTTTATATATTTAGAATAGAATTTAAATGATATAAAATATTCAAATTAACTAATAAAATGTAATTGATTAAAAAAAACATTATGATTCTATAAATTTTAAAGCTTTTATTACATTAAAAATGAATAATAGTAATCATTTATAATGTATTGATCTAAAAGATTGGTTTAAGGTCTTAAGATTAATATCACAAGGATATAAATCTCCCTTAGTTTTTGTAGAGGTGGTAGTCTTTTTTGGTTGAAAGATTGGAAGATTATTTGTATGGTTTTACAATGAATATAAATGATGAATGTTAAAGAAAAAAACCCAAAAATATCTTCCAAGAAATATTATATATATAAATGTGCAACCCTTATATACAATTATACAAATATACATCAGATCATTTAAAGAAAAGATAAGATAAAGTGTGTTAACACAGATTTGTGTCTATAAAGTTTTGGAGTCTCCATTCAACAAACATTCTATCTTTATTGTCAAGTATACTAAACTTGGAATTTGCTATTACTTTTTCAAGATGAAGAAATTAAAAAACAAGGAAGGACATGCCATCAAAGATCGTTTTAAGAGTGCATCATTAAAACTCAATAAAGAATATGATAGACACAGTTTAACATCTCATGCTCAAAATATAAAATTTTGAAAGATCATTAAAGTTATGCATTGAAACAACTCTTTGTAAACGAATAAATAACAATATCCTACATGTGAAAAATTCAACATTGTCAGAAAAAAGAAAGTTGTCTCAACAACCTCAACAATCTCAATGAAAAATTGATAAACTGTAATTATGGAAATTTCCTTTATACAAGGAGGGATCGTGTTCCTCTAGACATAAAATTTTACAAGACGACTAAAGAATTTTGAGAAGGAACTCCTCAAACCTAAATCTTCCTTTTTGTCTAACAATACATGAAAGATTTGATGGAAAGAATTGTAAACAAGACGATGTAGAGAGACAAGCTTTAGCAGGCCAGTCCAATGAATCTTGGAGGGATAGAACTTTGCTTCTTGCATAGATAGAACTTTGATTCTTGCAGACTCTTTACCACTATAGAAACTTTTGACTTCCAACCCCTTGATAATGCCTTGTCTTCCCCTTTTAAAATATGCTTTCAATGTTCCTGAAGTAGTTAAGGTTTGTCTTTCTAGTTCTTTCCATGATTCGTTTTTGGAGTAAAACACCTTTAATTAATATTTCCTTTGATTCTCATTAATGAATTTTTTCATTGAACTTCATGTATCCAAATAGGGCCCACTTACTCCTTTAATATAGTTATTTTCATTTTTTTCAATTTGACTTCCTTTAACAAAAGAGGAATGTATTTTAATTTTGTGAGTAAGATACTTTCCATTTCAACCATGGAAAACATTCTAGATTCACTATTCATCATCTCATGTTTTCAACGAGTCCTCCTTAGAGAAATTTGGAGTTATGGAACTCAAGATATGACCTTGGGAAGTTGAGGTTCCAAGCAAATCTATCCTCAAATCATAAAAATAAATTTGACTATTCTTTCAATTTATAATAACATCATGGCCAATTTCATCCCTTGAAACCTACTTCATCATCTTCCTCATTGAATTAATGAAGTATGGTTTTCCCAAATCCAACTCTCTGATCTCAAGTTATGACTTCCATAAATGTATCGCTCAACAGTCGTTCATTTAACTCATGAGTTAATCTTAGCCCTTGATCTAATTTCTTCCACTCCATATTAGCTCATCATACGAACTCGTTCATTTAACTCATGAGTTAATCTTAGCCCTTGATCTAATTTCTTCCACTCCATATTAGCTCATCATACGAACTCACATTTTGAATCTAAAAAATGTATGATGACGTTGAAACTAAGGACTACAGAATGAGTTGATAATAATTCAAAATATTCTTTTGATATTGAATTTTTTTTGTTATTTCAAAAAAAAGAAATCTAGATGATCATTTTTTTTATATCAATAGTGGGTTCTATAAAACCACCTTAACAATGTGGTGTTGGTTTAAAATGGTCTTTTAAACCTCTCATGTAGTGAAAGTCTCACATATCAAAGTCATTGGATTTGCAAAAGCCTTATATAACCTTTATTTTCTTTTCAAGTATTTTGTTTCACATTAATGATTTTATTATGTAGTAGATAGTTGTTATATTATGTTGTTTCAATATATTAAATTTAATATAAAATAATAAAAATATTAAAGAATAAATTGGTTATTTGATTTTATGTATTTCTAAAATATTTAGATGTAAATATTTTTAATTTTAGATCAAAATATTTCACTAAAAATATGGCATGAAAAATCATTAAAGTAATTCATACAATCTGGAAGGATACTATATATAAGTTTATATATAAGTTTTTATATTATAGTGAAATGTAATGATAATTTTGAATAAGATCAACAAGCATACTAACATAGTATGTTATCTTAGGAGTTGGATTATACTAAAATTTCGAAAAAGGTAATTACTGAATTTACTAATAAATTTTATTATTTTTTAAAAATATTTTTTTAACAAATAACAAATCATTTTTACCAAAATAGTTTTATTAAACAAAGCTAAGGAAAATTTAAAGTTGATGGAGTATTGTCTTAATTATATTGAAAATGGCATTACAAAAATCCATGTAACAACCAGTACGATGATTAGTTTTTTCTCCTCTTAATAGAAAAAAAAATGAATATTTATGGCAATGAAAATGAACTCAAATTTAACTTATAAATATATCATTAGGAGAACAAGAAATATAGCGTTGATGATCTGTGAGCTTGCTTATAATAAAGTAATGTGACATTACGTTGCTTATCATAAAGTAATGTGACATTACGTTTATGAAAGATGGGATTTTCTTATCACATGAGTAGTATTTTCCTTAAAAAAAATATTTAAATGTGCTTGGGCTTATGGGCTTATTCAATATTAAGAAAAAAGCATTTCCATATAATAGTCCTTATGAGGTACTTTAATGAGCTATAGTGTTCTTTAACATTACATGAATTAAACCATGGGATAGTGTTTTGTGAATGGTATAGATTTAACGGGATAGTGTTTTGTGAATGGTATAGATTTAACTTCACTTAATACAATACAATGGATAGTATTATGTGAATGGCATAGAGCACTTTAAATAATAAATATTTAAATAAATTGGTTGCAGCATGTTAGAAAAGTTGTGTGGAAGTGAGATTTTTTCATTGTCGTATGAAGTGAGACTTTCTCAATGTTATATGAAGAGAAAAATTCTCATATTTGTTACATTTTGATAGAAGGAATTTAGTTCCATGGACAAAAATCAGGTTTTTATCATATAGAAATCAAAGATTTCCAAGATTCATGATTGTTAAACTCCATATAAGAAATCTGCATTTGTAGGTAATTGGTGAATTCTCAAATTTTTTGGTGAATTATTTATTGGCATTATTTCTATTTATGAGTAAACTGTTGGATCATGTTGTCATTGATGTTAATGGTTTGATTGATTGATGTCAAGTGATTAAATGATTGATTGATGTCAATGGATTGATTGATATGATTGATTGATTGATGATTGATGAACAATGTATATGTATTGTCCTTGATGAGAATGATAGATGTCAAGTGGAAACCAATCGATTAAAGATGTTATCATTGATATGATGCATAGATGAAGATGGATCAATGAGTTGTCATTGATGCATGATGAAGATGGATTCTTTGATATATGATGCATAGTTTGTTTGATGCAAAGATGACCCATTATTCTCTTGTCATGGTACAAATGGATGAACTCCAAAGTGGTCCCCTTATGGTGAAATCCCTCATGGGAAGAGGCTTTGCGGTTGAGTTATGGTTGAGAGAACCCATGCTTGTATGTGGAATAAAGAGAAGAAAAGCAATGATTTTTTTGGTGAAACTATCCTATATGGATAGGGCTTGTCGTGTCATTTCCGGTGGTATGTGGAATGTCACATAACTCCTCACGGTTTGAGAGTTATGACCCTACAAAGTTGAAGGACCCCCATATGATAGCTTGAAGCCACATAAGGTCAAAAGAAGTCAAAGTGCCTTAAAAGAAGAAATCATTATTTAAATGATAAAGTAAAGTGACAAAGTCAAGGTGGATTATTTAAATAATAAAGAAAAGTGACAAAATCAAGAAGGAATATTTAAATGATAAAGATTGGAGAACTTTCTATTTATGGAAAGTGGTTAACCCTAAAATAAGGAAAATAGGTTAAGTGACCTAGAAATGGGTTAAGTGACGTAGAGGATGAAAGTATAAATAAGATAGAAATGGTCTCTTGTAAGGTATCCTTTTTGTGGATCAATGGAGAGCTTCTTGTGAGATTATATTTTGGAGTGTTGATGGAGAGTTTCTCGTGAGAGCATCTTTTGTGTGGATCTCTTGAGCATGATTGAAGATCTATTCTGAGAAAGAGAGCATGAGGAGGATCTCATGGATGCATCAAAGTTTCAGAAATATCATAGATCTTGACGGAAAAAGTCTCAGAGTTTCAAAAACCCTAGTTTTTTATGTGTACGTAGGTTGTAATGGGCTAGGGTGCGTATATACGTGGGTTGTATGAGGACAGGGCATGTACAATGGATAAAATCATGGAGATTTGTGTTTGAGATGATGACTGGTCGTTGAAGACTGAAGCAGGTTCCAGATCTACATTCTATGGGCTCAGATCTGTCACTGAGACACTGGTATGGTTACATTATTGTCTTGATGGATAGTATTGCTTGTTTTGTTGTGAATGCTTAGGGCATTCTTGGTATGTTTGTTGTGATGTGGTTTATGTTGGTTGATAGAGTGAGCAGTACTCTTGTGGTTTAGTTGTGATATGATTGCTATGGTATACTAGCTGCTTATACATTATTGAGTTAGCATTCATATTGATTGGTTGTGGAGCATGAGTAAGCTATTGGAGAGCTTGGATGTGTTTTGGTCAGTTTGGATAGTGGAAGACAAAAGAAATTTTGCTTGCAAGTTGCAAAGGATCTGAGAGTGTGATGAGAAAAGTAAAACCCTAGTTGCTCATAAGTATACGCATGTTGCATTGTAGACTGGCCACGTACATACGCGGGCTGTAGTGAGCTAGAGCGCGTACACACACAGCCTACACTATCGACAGGTCGCATACCTGTTGTAGATTGATATATGTTGAGGATTTTTGCCTCATCTCAGTTGGTGCTAAGGGTGTAAATTGAGTCTTGCATTATAGATTTGGTGCTCTTGCAGAGTTGTAATCTATTCAGTTGTTGTTGAAAAACCCCAAGGATTGTAGTTCGTAATAAAAAGAAAATTGTACATACATCTTGTGGTCTTTGTGTTTCTTATGGTGATGACTTATTGATGATCTATGTTGCTGATATATGTTCACATATAATTGGTTATAAATGACAGTAATGTGTAATGAGTAAAAGTTGAATGTTAACTAATGAGTTTTGTGTAAGAGAGAAGTTTTTGTAAAAATAGCCCCATACTCATTGACACCCCCCCTCTAAGTGTGGTAGGTGTGTCCAACAATTGGTATCAAAGAGGGCCTTCACTACAAGCCTTAACAAACTTGAAGGATATCCAGAGACACATAAATGGATGATGAAGTTCCAATCCTTGATGAGGAAAACTATTATACTTGAAGAATAGAGATGAGATTACATTTGAAGAAAGTGGGAGCAATGATTTGGAAGGCATCCATTGGTGGATCAGTTCCTTTGAGGAACAAGTCAATGTTTGCAGCTCAAAAGGAAGGAAAGAAGAATGACGCATTGGCTCTCAAGACCATTCTTAGTGGACTCTCAAGCCCTATCAAAGAGAGCATAGGACAATGCATTTTCGCCAAGGATCTATGGCTAAAGTTAGAGGAGACGTGTCAAAACAAGAAAGAAGATGTTGAAAACCACTCCATCAAGATGATTCAAGGTAAAGAATCTGCAAAAACTCTTGAATTCTTTATTTCTAAATGTGATCTTGAAAACATTTCAAATGAAGACAAAGAATCAAGTGATGATGTTAGCACAAATAAAGATCTTGAAGACATTTCAAATGAAGGCAAAGAATCATGTGATAATGTTGGCAAAAAGGAAGATCTTGAAGATACTTCAAATAAAGGTAAAGAATCCTCAAAGACCCTTGATTGCAATGATTCAAAATGTGATGATGTTGAATTTTTCTCAAGTGAAGAAGAAGATCTAGAAACAGTTTGTGCAAAGTTTGATGGTAGTTATCCCATAGAAATAATAGAAGAAAATATATTAGAACTTCAAAAGGAAGTTGAAGAGGGTTTATATAGATATAACAATGATCATTTTTATACACACTATAATTATATTTCGGATAACACTAAGAAGTTTCTTAGGATGAATCAAAGGCACATCTTGAAGTTAAAGGAAATGCTCAAAGAACAAGAAGAGAGCAATAAGACTCAATTAGAAGAAAAGGAAGAAGAGATCACAAGACTAAAGAATGGAAAATAAGATATGAATGTAGATGATGAGATTAGAAAAAAATTTGAAACTATTGTTCGTCTCAATACCCAAATTGAAGAAGCCAAAAGGATAGAGGAACTATTGAAGAATCAAATAAAAGAAAAGGAAGAGCCATGTTGTAAGTTAGAAGTTGAAATTGTTGATCTTAGAAAGAAAGTGGAGAAGTCAAATAAATTCTTGAATAGCTCACTAATCTTGGATGAGATCTTGGAAAGTCAAAGATCACCATATGATAAATCAAGTCTTGGATACAAAAAGGAAGCTACAAATTTTGAAGCAAGCACCTCAAAGAAGCATGAGGTAAGTCCATCAAAGAAGGAAGGCAATGCTGCAAAACAACCATCTACACAAGGCAAAGAAAATTTCAAAAGAACAAAACAAGGAAGATATCAAGAGGTTGTTCTTGGGACACCAAAGCAAAGGTATGAAAGTATTTTTCATGGGATTTGTTATTCATGTAATGGATATGGTCACAAAGCTTTTGAATGTAGATCTTATGAAAGGAGATATAATGGAAGATTTTATAACACCACGAGGTGTTGGATATGTGATCAAGTAGGACACATTGTTGTTCATTATAACACCATTAGATTCTATAGCTATAGTGGATTTGGCCACAAATCCTAGGAGTGTTGGAACACAAGAACACAGTCCATGATGAGCACTTCAAATAGCATGGCTAGAAGAAGGAATGAAGTAATAAAGGAAGACATATTTGAAAATATGGATGCTCAAAGATCAATTTTTGAGGAGAAGGGACATCTATAGAAGTGGGTGAAGAAGACAGAGTAGCCAAATCAGAATGAAAGATTGAAGGGGAGTTCAAGTGTGTTATCTACTGAGGAATACGCGGGTGGAAGTGGTATCATTTGCATACATACGCAGGCTTACCTTGAATAGGTCGTGTACATATGTTCTATGTTGTGCAGCAAGATACGTATATGTGGAATAGCCTTGGGAAAAAGGAAATGTACATGGTTTGTAGCTTGATGTAATGATATAACTCTATGATGGAGGGGATGACATAGTTTGTAGCAGGTTCTGACACTGTTTGTTGCAAGCTTAAATGTTCACCTTTTGGATTATGTAAAACAAAATCTCGAGTGCATGGCACTAACCTATAAGTATGGATTGATGCATTTTTGTTGGTTATAACAGTGGAGTTATGGCAGCTTGGTCATGTAATGTATCTTGATTGGAAGCTTACTTATTCAAAAACCTGATACATGCTTTTGGCTTATGGATGGGATACATATTGGGACATGAAGTTGGTGAGTTGATGAAGTGATCATGTTATACATCATTGATGAGTCATGGTTTGATCTATAGTTTATGCATGATTGGTACATTGGTAGAGGCACCTACTAGCAGTTTGATTGACATGTGTTTTATGGAGGATTTGGCATACAAATATAGGATTCGTCATTTTGTGGTATTGATGCATGGTGATGTTTGGTACACTCATATATGGCATATGATTGATTGGTATTACTTGATTAGCACAACAATTGGTATTTTTTTGATACATGGTTATGGTACTTGGTTCATGATGGAGACATATCATGAGTGATATGACACTTATTTGGCATATTGGTAGATGCACATGGTTGGCATATTGGTAGATGCACATGGTTGATATATTCCATGGATGATATATTATGGAACATTGTATGGTATTGATGTACATGGGTTTTGTGCATTGTGGGCACATTTTGGTACATGATGTACTTGGTTGATGATTCTCTATTTTATTTTTGACATATCTTTTGTTTCATGATGTATGGTATGGCACACATTTGATGCATATACAGGTTCAAGGATCATCATAAAGAGAATGGTTGATCTATGATCCGGTTGAAGATAGGGGGAGACATACCCATAGGGGGATTCATTCTTATTCCCATGATTCTAGGAGGAGATATTTATTAGATGCATACCTAGAAAAGAGACCTATATTTGAAGAAAGAGCATAGAGGCATAATTCCAAGGGGAGCGATGGTCATAAGGGGAGTATGAGAGATGTATCTTCAGCATTACATCAGAGTGATATCCCTTGTTCAAAAGGGGAGATATCATTTAGAGGAAGATCAAATGTATTTAGATAGGGGGAGAAGCCCCAAGGAGAGTTCAAGCAGGGGGAGTAGCCCCAAGGAGAGAAGACCCTTTGCCATTGATCTCAAAGGGGGAGAGATAGTCACATTGATGTGATTGATGTTTAATGGGGAGAGATAGTCATAAATGATGAGGAAAGATAGTCTCATTGATATGATTGATGACTATAGATGTAAAGAATGAATTCTCTACATGTTTCAATCAATGTTGGTATTGCCATCAATGCCAAAGGGGGAGATTGTTGGATCATGTTGTCATTGATACCAATGGTGTGATTGATTGATGTCAAAGGATTGATGTCAAGTGATTAAATGATTGATTGATGTAAATGGATTGATTGATAGGCTTGATTGATTGATGATTGATGAACAATGTATATGTATTTTCCTTGATGAGAATGATAGATGTCAAGTGGAAACCAATCGATTTAAGATGTTATCATTGATATGATGCATAGATGAAGATGGATCAATGAGTTGTCATTGATATATGATGAAGATGGATTATTTGATATATGATGAATAGTTTGTTTGATGAAAAGATGACTCATTATTCTCTTGTCATGGTACAAATAGATGAACTCCAAAGTGGTCCCCTTATGGTGAAATCCCTCACAGGAAAACACTTTGCGGTTGAGTTATGGTTGAGAGTACTCATTATTGTATGTGGAAGAAAGAGAGGAAGATCAATGATTTTGTTGGTGAAACTATCCTAGATGGATAGTGCTTCTCGTGCCATTTCCGGTGGTATGTGGAATGTCACATAACTCTTCACGGTTTGAGAGTTATGACCCTACAAAGTTGAAGGACCCCCATATGATGGCTTCAAGCCCCATAAGGTCAAAAGAAGTCAAAGTGCCTTAAAAGAAGAAATCATTATTTAAATGATAAAGTAAAGTGACAAAGTCAAGGTGGATTATTTAAATAATAAAGAAAAGTGAAAAAATCAAGAAGGAATATTTAAATGATAAATATTGGAGAACTTTCTATTTATGGAAAGTGGTTAACACTAAAATAAGGAAAATAGGTTAAGTTACCTAGAAATGGGTTAAGTGACCTAGAGGATGAAAGTATAAATAAGATAGCAATGGTCTCTTATAATATATCATTTTTGTGGATCAATGGAGAGCTTCTTGTGATATTATCTTTTGGAGTGTTGATGGAGAGATTCTTGTGAGAGCATCTTTGGTCTGGATCTCTTGAGCATGATTGAAGATCTATTATGAGAAAGAGAGAGTGAGGAGGATTTCATGGATGCATCAAAGTTTCAACAAGATTGGAGATCTTGACGGAAAAAGACTCAAAGTTTCAGAAACCCTAGTTTATGATGTGTACGTGGGTTGTAATGGGCCAGGGCATGTACATACGCAGGCTGTATGAGGAGATGGCACGTATAGTGGATACAATCATGGAGATTTGTGTTTGAGCTAATGAATAGCTATTGAAGACTGAAGCAGGTTCCAGATATGCATTCTATGGGCTCAGATTTGTCACCGAGACACTGGTACGGTTACATTATTGTCTTGATGGATAGTATTGCTTGTTATGTTATGAATTCTTAGGGAATTCTTGGTATGGTTGTTGTGATATGGTTTATGCTGGTTGATGGAGTGAGTAGTACTCTTGTGGTTCAGTTGTGATATGATTGCTATGGTATACTAGTTTCTTATACATTATTGAGTTAGCATTCATATTGATTGGTTATGGAGCATGAGTAAGATATTGCAGAGCTTGGATGTGTTGTGGTCAGTTTGTATAGTGGAAGACAGAATAAATTCTTCTTGCAGGTTGTAGAGGATTTGAGAGTGTGATGAGAAAAGCAAAAATCTAGTTTCTCAGAAGTATATGCATGTTGCATTTTATACTGGTTGTGTACATACGTGGGTTGTAGTGAGCCAGAGCGCATACACACGTGGGATGCACTACTGATAGGTCGCATACCTGTTGCAGATTGATATTTGTTGAGGATTTTTTCCTCATCTTAGTTGGTGTTGAGGGTGTAAGTTGAGTCTTGCATTATAGAGTTGGTGCTCTTGTAGAGTTGTACTCTATTCAGTTGTTGTTGAAAAACCCCAAGGATTGTAGTCCATAATAAAAAGAAAATTGTACATACATCTTGTGTTCTTTGTGTTCCTTGTGGTGATGACT
>ML789582.1:91349-122029 GCA_009831015.1 Picea engelmannii
TCATACAAAAGGAGGAAGGAAGAAACCCTATTTCAAAAGGGAATCTCATAGAGAACCACAACCATCAAACAAATTCAACAATCAAGAATCTCATTCAATAAATTTTCAAAAGAAAGGACAACGCAAGGGACGAGATCTCTCATTTATACAATGCTATCATTGTGATAAGATAGGACACAACACGAACAATTGTCTAGTCAGAAAAGAAGAGTACAAGAGGAAGCACAAAAGACAACATGCTCATATTGACGAAGATGAAGAACCACATGTGAAGATGATTAAGGACCATGTTTTGATGTCAGCTCTCTCAGGATCTGTATCACCTAAAGAAGACACATGTCTCATTGATAGCGGTGCATCAAAGCATATGACGGGTAAGAAAAATACTCTCTCTTGGATTTCAAAAAAGAAGTTTTCTCAGAAAGTAACTCTTGGAGATGATTATCAATATCCCATCAAGGGAATAGGAGAATCAAACTACAAGCTTGATTCAAAAAACTCAATAACAATGAAGGACGTACTCTATGTACCGGGCCTAAAGAAGAACTTACTCTCCATATCAGCTTTAGACAAGAAAGGCTATAGAGTTTCCTTCATAGATGGAGAAGTTCTTATGTGGGCTAAGGGAGAAACCATTAATGAAGAAATCATCATCAGAAATGAAGAAAATGGTTTATACAAGCTAAAGGGTCACCCAGAAACTGCTATGACCCATGCCATCGAAAATTCATGTGAACTTTGGCATAGAAGATTGGCTCACGTCAACTACAAGGCACTACCATACATATGCAAAGTTGTCATAGGTTTACCAGAACTCAAGGTTGATCAGGAAGGCATATGCAATGGATGTGTGCAAGGGAAGAACATCAAGAACCCTTTTCCAAAAAGGGATAGCAAAGCAGAAGGAGCATTGGAACTCATCCATTCAGACGTATGTGGCCCAATGCCATCATCCTCCATTAGCGAGTATGTATACTATGTATCATTTATTGATGATTATTCTCGTAAGACCTGGATATATTTATGAAAATCTAAAGATGAAGTATTCAGTAAATTCAAGGAATTCAAAGCCTTGATAGAGAATCTTTCTGAAAGAAAGATTAAGATACTCAGGTCAGATAATGGAGGAGAATATACCTTGAAGGAGTTCGTAAGCTTCTGCATAGATGTCGGGATCAAGAGGGAACTAACTACTCCCTATAATCCCCAACAAAATGGTGTTGCTGAAAGGAAGAATAGAACGATTATGGAAGCTGTGAAGACCATGATTCACAATCAAGATCTTCCTATGTGCTTATGGGCAGAAGAAGCTATGGCAGTCATTTATGTGCAGAACCGACTATCTCATAGTGCACTTGGGTTCAAGACCCCAGAAGAAATTTCACCAGAAAGAAACCAGAGGTAAGCCATCTCAAAATATTTGGTTGTCTAGTGTTTATTCATATACCGAAAGAGAAAAGAAACAAACTGGAGCCCTCTGGAAAGAAGGGAATATTTGTGGGATACTGTGAGGTATCCAAGGCCTTCAGAATCTACATACCTAGTCACCGCCATATTGAGATCAGCAGGGACGTGATATTTGATGAAGAAGCTACACTTAAGAAATTGAGAAGATGCCAGCTTGAAGAGGTATGTGAAGAGGAACCTGTAAATCCCAGGACGACAGAATCCATGAGGGAAGTTCCCAGAGCTGCAGAACTTGTAAGGGAAGTCATAGCTTCCCTTGATGAGGAGACTCTTGAATATTATGATATAACAGAAGCTCAAAAACCTCCTCAGATGACCTTCTCCCATAAAGAAAGCCTGCTTGGGCAAGAGAGCTTATTCAAGATGGAGAGAAGTATGGTGTTCCAGAAGGAACCACGAGACAAGTGAAGAAACCAAAGCCATTATCCAGTTACACGGCTTTGATGTGCAATCTACTTGATGAAGAACCTACATGTTTTGAAGAGGCCATCCAGAAGAAGGAATGGGCAGATGCCATGACAGAGGAATACAAATCCATAATAAAGAATGATGTATGGGAAATTGTTCCCAGACCAAAAAGTAAGGATGTGGTATCATCAAAATAGCTATTCAAGATAAAAACATGTTGCTGATGGAAGTATTGAGAAATATAAAGCAAGATTTGTCGCTCGTGGCTTTTCCTAGAAGGAAGGAATCGACTATGAAGAGACATTCGCTCATGTGGCCAGATACATTTCGATCATAACCATTATAGCTCTTGCTGCCAAGATGAAATGGAAGCTGCACCAGATGGATGTGAAGATAGCTTTTCTGAATGGTATCATTGAAGAGGAAGTGTATATAGAGAAACCCCAAGGATTTGAGGTTGAAGACAGGAAGTCTCATGTATGTCAATTGAAGAAAGCCTTATACGGATTGAAGCAAGCTCCCAGAGCTTGGTATGGCCGTATAGACAGTTTCTTGACGAGCTTGGGCTTTACCAAGAGTAAAGAAGATTCAAATATCTACTTCAAGATCATGGAGAATGAACTAGTAATACTATTACTGTATGTGGATGACTTATTCTTAACTGGAGAAGAAAATCTCATCGTTGAATGTAAATAGAGACTTGTCATTGAATTTGAAATGAAATACCTTGGCATAATGCATTACTTCTTAGGTCTTGAGGTATGACAAAGTCAGAAAAGAATCTTCCTTAACCAGGGGAAGTACACGGTTGAAATATTGAAGAGATTTGACATGCTCGAATCCAAGTCCATGAATACACCCATGGAAGAAAAGCTGAAGTTGTTGGTCTATACTTCGTCAAATTTGATAGATGCCACTCTGTACATACATATTATTGGATCGCTGATGTACCTGATGAACACTAGACCAGACATCTATTTTGCAGTGAACACCTTGAGTCAATTTTTGGTGGATCCCAGACGTGTTCATTTAGTGGCTGCAAAACATGTGATGAGGTACCTTAAGGGTACAATGGATTATGGTCTCAGCTATGATGGAAATCATGACTTCAATCTGATTGGATATACTGATGCAGATTGGGCAGGAAGCGTTGCTGACAGAAAAAGCACTTTTGGATGTTGTTTCAGTTTGGGATCAGCTATGATCTTGTGGCAGAGTAGGAAGCAATCCAGTATTGCTCTCAGCACAGCGGAAGAAGAGTAAATTGCCGCATGTTCTGCTAGCTGTGAAGCTATATGGCTTCGAAAGTTACTGACAGGTCTATTTGATTTGGAGATAAGAGAAACCACGATTCTATGTGACAATCAAAGTTGTATTAAAATGACAGAGAATCATGTGTTCCACGACAGGTCAAAGCACATAGAGATCCGCTATCATTTCATCCGCGACATGATACAGAGGGGAGCCCTGAAGCTCCAGTACATTAGCACGGATGAACATGTTGTTGATGTGATGACTAAGCCTCTATCTCGTGTAAAGTTTGAACACTTTCGAGATAAGATTGGTATTGTCCGAAAGGACCTTCCCTGAAAGGGGGAATCGATGTATTCCTTGCTTCTGACCTCGCTATTAGACGTAAATCAAGATGAGTCATGCTTCTGACCTTGTTGTTAGATGTAAATCATGACGCTGTGTGATCCTTGCTTCTGACCTCGTTGTTAGACGTAAATCAATATGAGTTATGATTCTGACCTAGTTGTTAGACGTAAAGCATAATGTCATTCGTTCCTTGCTTCTGACCTAGTTGTTAGACGTAAAGCAAGATGAGTCATGCTTCTGACCTCGTTGTTAGATGTAAATCATGACGTTGTGTGATCCTTGCTTCTGACCTCGTTGTTAGACGTAAAGAAAGATGAGTTATGCTTCTGACCTAGTTGTTAGACGTAAAGCATAGCGCCGATGATTCCTCACTTCTGACCTCGTTGTTAGACGTAAAGCAAGATGTTGATGTTCCTTGCTTCTAACCTCATTGTTAGACGTAAACCAAGATGAGTCATGCTTCTGACCTAGTTGTTAGACGTAAAGCATGACGCTGTGATTCCTCGCTTATGACCTAGTTTTTAGACGTAAAGTGAGATGATTATATTACTTGCTTCTGACCTAGTTGTTAGACGTAAAGAAAGATGTGACTGACACTGAGCTGTGATGTTAAGCTAGTGTAGTACTGTGATGTGACAGCCTAGTGCTATGATGAGGTATCATTTTTACTGATACATGTTTGATGCAGATGATGATAGCATTCTTTTGAGAATGATGATGTTGTTGATGAAGAAAAATTATGATGACTCGTAAATGTGCTAGACAATTTTTCAAGATGATATTGACAATATTGTCCTCGAGATGCCACCGATGATGCAGACCTCTCTCGCCTGATGTTGATGAAGAATACCCTTCTTGTTAAGGGGGAGTGCTGAAATAATGTAATTGTGAAGAGCATTCTTATTAATTTGTTATTGGATTAAATCCCCATTAAGGATTAATCATGTCATTATTAATATTATTAGATTAATCCCCATTGAGGATTAATCAATTCGGTAATTGTATAAGGACCAAATCCCCTTTTGCGGATTCGTCATCGGACAATTACAATGTGCAGAATAAGAAGTCGGCCCCAACAGTTATAATGAAAGGGCCAGAATTAATTAAAGGTGGGTTTACCCACCCAACGTGAGAGGTCAGCCCTGCCAAGTGGTGGCTCTTCACACGTGCCAGATTGATATAAATAAGAGGCTAGCGCCTCACTTCTTACACACACTTCACTTTCTCATTCTCTTATGAGGCAAGCTACAATTACAAGTTGGTGAGAGGAGAAGAAGGGTGGTGCATCTCTTGAGGAGGACTTTTCTGTATTGGTTGAGTTATCTCTTGAACATTGTATAAGATATTTATGATAAGGAAGTTTTTGCTGGGTTTTCTTCCCCTAGAGGGTTTCCTAGGATAAATGTTGTATCTCTTGTGGATGTGTATTTCTCAGTGATATTGTTCTTATTATGCTCTTATCTTATGAAATGAAAAGAACTATAATAATGGCATAAACATTAACACTATTCAACAAAACTGTATCTAACAATCCATATTGCATATTGTTCCATGATGCCAATGTTGTCAGTGGTCATTATGAACCACTACTATACAGAAAATTGTTCATATGCAATCTTGGAGGACCTCATATTTACTTGTCCCTCATTTGCAAAGACATTGAATCGCAGTGGAAACAGATTATGCATCGTATAGACTTCCATGGTTTGCAAATAGCAACAACTGTTGTATCTAGATGTGGAGATAGTTTGTTCAATGAAATGTGTTGTTTGGTAGTGGAAGAGTTAGACATGCAGTCGTTGTGGATTTACACTATACATTACTTTTGCAATGCAATTATAAGTGGCAGCCAATAGGATTTTAGTTGCTTGCAACAACACCTTTCTCCATATCTCCTAGAAAATGTGTCGGCAATTGCAAGTTGGAAAGAATACTTTGTAAACATGGCACTACCATATGAAAAAGGAAATGTGGAGGGTTGCAAATTCTATTTGCAATGGTTATCTATCATATTAAGAGTAAAGATATAGGTCTGGTAATCCCTGCTAGATGGCACTATGCATTCCTGTTCCATTGATTCAAATTATAATCGAACAATTGACATCCTCTCGTTGAAAAAAAATACAACACATATCCATTATCAACCTTTGCTTGGACATATCGTTGGTTCAGGGTTCAATGTCCATGCCACCCAAATTGCATCGAATATGCATAAGTGTTGCATGCTTTTTAGTGAGAATGAAACTCCTCCCAGTTGCGATAAGGCCATACAAAGCTTAAACAAAAAACGTAGGCTAAGTTATCACAACTTGAAAAAATTCATGCGTGAATTTTGTCCTAGTTATGATGAGGCCATACAGGGCTTAAACAAAAAACGTAGACTAAGTTATCACAACCTAAAAATTTTCATACATGAGAGAGAAAAAATCATTGGTGGTATACGAAATAATGTCATTCGAGTGTCCATTGTCAATGCTAGGAAAACCACATCGAATGTGCATAAGCATCTCATGATATTTAATCAAAGTGAAATTCATCCCAGCTACCATCAGGTCATCCTTCCCTTCAACAAGAAATGTAGACTAAGTTACCACAACTTGAAAATGGTCATGCGCAAGAAAAAACAATACATTGCTACGCTTCCTTTTAGAGAGAAACTGGCATATCACAATTTAAAAAAAAGTGTTCGTGCAAAACACAACAGAAACAGGTACGATCACATATCCCACAATGGTCATGCAATTGTCCAAGAGAAACAAATCACATTTCATGGGCTAGAAGCAACACCGTGCACTACTACCAATGAAAACTAACAAACACTTTCTACCCATACTTCCCTGTGAAAGAAAGATGCAAGACAGACCTACATGAAACAAATCAAAGACACTCCTTCCATTCCATGTGCAATTTGCGATCAATTGAATTTCGCAAAAAACAGTAAGTATTTCACGCCTAATTTGGAAGCAAAATACCTCTGCTTGACAACACATGATAAAACATTTTCCAGTGGTAAAATTTGTCTTCCATGCAAACGGTCGCTTGAAAAGAGAAAAATGCCACAATTTGCAACCCCTGACCAAATAAGATGAAATACACCACTACCGGATGTAAGTTCACTTATGGAACTTGAAGAGAGAATTATGTCTCTACGATTTGCATTTTCACAAATCAGGCCCTAGGGATATAAACGACCCCAAGTGGGCTAAACAAGATCAATTATTAATGTGTCTGTTCAGCTAGATGTTGTGCAAAAAGCATTGCCACAATTCATTAGGGATATAATGACAATTGTCGTTTCTCAAAAGACGCTTACGATACAAAAATGTGTATCAGACAGGAAAAGTGTGTGTGCATGTTGTTATGAAAGCATTAAAGGAATTATGTTCCAAGGCCCTCTACAAAGCACAGAACATTTGTATAATGGAGAAATGGAACAGTGTTCTTAGAGAAGAGGATGACAACTCTATATAGACTCTTGAAAATGCTAGTGAATTTGATACAAGTGATGAATCAGAGAATGAAAGACCTGTAGATACATTAGTGCATGGATTTATTGATTCACAGTACATTCGTGACTTGCAATACAAAATTGTCGAAATTGCACCTGCTGAGGGGAAACGTCCACTTAGAATATTCAAGGACAGATTCGCTGACGAAATGAACTTCCCGACACTCTTCCATGGACATCCACATCCACTGACATTACAGAACGATTTAGTTATCATAAAATAGTTCGATGGGAGCTGTTGCATTCAAGCGATGACTTCTCATGTCACATAACAAATTTGTTTTCAAAACAATGTGCATAATAACAAAGCAAGTGTTGTCTTGCATGTGGGTCTGAATAAGAAAAGGCCAGTTACAAGGAAGAAAGTTTTTGGCCAAGGATATCAAGTACAAAGTAGACCTAGAAAAAATTCTAAAATATGATATTAGATACACAGATTTAAAAAACATTCGCATCTCTCCTAATTGTTTGCAACAAAACCAGAAAACTATTTTTGCAATGATCCGGCAATTGGGCCTGCCAACATTTTTCATCACATTTACAAGTGCAGAGCATTGTTGGGATCCATTGGTGGCTACCATATCTGACTTGCATATGAACGTGAAACGTAAAAAAAAAACAATACACTGGAAAATAATGGCATTAACTATCTTATAAGAAAAGACCCAGTGACATGTACTCACTACTATAGATATAGAATAAATGCTTTGAGAAAACCGATATGCCATGATGAAACATTTTTTTGGAAAAATATTGAACTACTTTTTTGTGACTAAATTCCATAATAAGGGGAATGAACATGACCATGCACTCTTGTGGATAGAGGTTGCACCGCTCTATGGAGCTGACAACAATTCACAGATCGAGAAATTTGTGGACAAATACATAACATGCAACATATATCATTTGGATCCAAAACTTGCCAAAGTTCATAGACATTATATACAAGAAATTGTAGAAAATGAAAAAACTCGCATTGCCGAGACAACTTTCCCGTGCCTCCAATGAGAGAAACAAGAATCATAGAGACACTTAGTTTAGAGGACAATGTTGTTGTTCAGAAATCTAAATCCTTGTTTGTATTTCTAGAACAAGGAGAGTTTGACGAGTTGATGAGCTTCGATGACTTCTTAACAGAGTTAAATCTATCAGAAGATGAGTACATCCAAGCCATACAATGTACGCTTAAACAACCAATAGTTTTCCTTAAATGAAAACTTTCCCATATTTGGAAAAAACGTTTCTCCAAGGACATGCCAATTATGTGGAATGCAAATACAGATGTGCAGTACCTCCTCAATGCATATGCTGCAGCATCGTACTGTACCTTGTATATGAAAAAGGTTGACAAATATATGACAAGTGCATTCATAAGAATACTCAAAGAACATGAAATAAGTCATATTGATGCCATATAAATGATACGTACACTTGGCAATACATTGCTTAGTCTTCAACAAATTTCTGCTCAACAAGCAGTCCATATTGCACTTTCCCTTCCCCTCAATTGTAGTTCAAGAAAATGTGTCTTCATAAACACATATCCACTTGAGAATCACACATTTATGCTTAAACCACCATTTTTGCTAGAACAAGAGCCTGAAAATTCAGAAGACGTGCTATGTCACTCTATTATTAATTATTACCTCCAGTGTCCATCTCCTATTAGGCATATCTGCTTAGCAGAATTCGTATCGCATTACAAAAAAAAGGTGTGCCCATATCAAAAAGAAAAAAACCCTTTGTGATACGGTTTGTCAAATACAATAAACATTCTGACTATGAAAACTATTGTAGAGAAAACTACTTCTATACGTTTCGTTCGATGAAAACAAAGAGACATTAAAACATTACTTCTCTACATGGGAATTTGTGTATGTTTCCTTTGAGACTATAGCGGAAATCAATGAAGCTAGATTTACTTACAATGTTAATCCAACATAGGGTGATCTATAAATTGCAGTTAATGAGCTAGGAAACCCTAACAATCTTTATGAGACATTCACAAACCGAAAAACAACTAGAAATCCCTCAGAGTCCTATGACTTGCAAGTGGATTTGCCTCGTCCTCAAGCAGGTTGCAGTGAAAAATGTATCAATCTTGGTTTTCAAGTCACAAAACATCCTTTCCTTATTGAAAATAATGAATAACACAAAATAAGACGTCTTTTGAATCGAGAACAGAAAACAATTCTTAAGGACATTGCGCTTAAAAAATGCTTGAACATGGACACTCTTGTGCACTTGTTCCTTACAGGAAGAGTAGGAACAGGAAACACATTCACAGCGAAAGAACTATTCCAAATGCTTATATTAATACATGATTCAAACAATTCCTCTAATCCTATGAAACCAAAGGGCCTAATAGTTGCATACACAGGAAAAGATGCATATAATGCAGGTGGATCAACAGTCCACTCTGCATTTTTAATGTTGTTTAACAAGTCACAGTTTCTTCCACTTTATGATGAACTCCAACTTGTCTTTATAGATGAAGAATCCTTGATTGGAAGTTGTTTCTTGTATTCCATTAACAACCAACTAAGAAGCATAAAACATGTGCACACGAAATACTTTGGAAACATTGACATGATATTCTGTGGGGATCTTTACCAGGCACATCCAATCCAAGATTCTTTGATATTTGAACAACCTATGGTTAAAATGCAAACAGTGATGCATGACTTTTGGAGAGACAATATTAAATGTTGTTACCCCTTGACCAAGTTTTGGGAGATCCTTGGTCAAGTTTGACCTATTTTGGGACTTCGACAGACTGTCAAAGGCGAAGCGCAAAACGAAGCAGAGATAACGGGATCTCAACCCTTTTTGAGTCCTTTTTGGGATTTGGGACTATGTAACAGGTATGGGATGTCGGCCCATGGGTTTACCCATGTTTAGTCCTATTTTGTAAAGTATAAATAGATGTGTAGGCAATGTAAGAAAAGAGAAGAGTTATGAATGGCTAAGTGCTAGATCTATGTGATTGAAGGATTGTAAGTGCTATGTGCATACTGTGTGAAACCTGTAGATCTAAGTGAAAGTCATTGTAAGAGGAAGTGGAAGGTTGTGTGCATAGATCTACTCAGGGAAGGAGGATCTAGCGGGTTGCGCAGATCTCCTGTCCTCTGCAGAGTAGGGTTTTGAGGCTCTGTGCATGTAACCTATTGAAGAAGATAATAAAGAAGAAGAAGAGTTGGTGGACGTAGCCCCAGGGTGGGGGTGAACCACGTATATGTTGTGTTTCTCTTCTCTGTGCAATTTCTTGATGTGTTTATGTCTTTACTTGCTAAGTGCTTTGATATAGATAGATAGATCTGTTTATGATTTGTGCTAATGATGTATATGGATGTTAGATATTACCTATGTGAATGTGCTTAGTGCTTGAATATGCTAGATCTGATATGTTCCATTGTGCTAAGTGTTGCTAGATGCTAGATCTGGTTGACCACTGCGTTGTACTGTGATTAGGACTTAACTGCGTTGTAACTAAGAACTGAATATTGATAAATATAACTACTAAGTTCTTTGTTAAGTATTACAATCACATATGTGTGTCCCAGCTAAGATTGTAGACATCCAAGTCATGCAACCACCCCTATCTCTACCTCGAGTGAGACTTCATCTCCTTCGCAGGTGTTGTCGAAAGTGCCGGTAGTTAAGGTTTTTTTGGTGCGTTGTTGTAGCGTTGAACCTTGGGTCTACCCCTATGCCAACAAATGGTTCCATTCCCGGGACCTGAAACTGTGATTGTTGGGAACTGAGGAAGAAGTAGCTTTGTGCAAATATCTGACCTGAAACTGTGATTGTTGGGAATTGAGGAAGAAGAATCTTTGTGAAAAGATCTGACCTGAAATTGTGAAAGCTCTGTGCACAGACCTATCACTCTAGTGCACAATACTCTACTTAGTTTTAGAATATCTTTGCTAAAGAAAAGAAGTCTGATCGGAAGAAAAGAGGTAAGATCTAAAAGCTTTGTGCTCTGAGAAAGGTAAAATTGAGAATGTTTTATTAAAAGAGGTAAGATCTGCAAGCTCTGTGCTCTGATAAAGGTAAGAATAGCAAAAAGTTCTAGATCTAAAATCTTTTTGCTCTGTAGAAGTAAGATAAGTGGAAATTTTTGTATGGATCTAGGTATCTCTGATAGATTATGTCCTAGCTTGAAAACTAGGGCACTAATAGATGAAAGAAGGTTTGATATATGTAGATCTGATAAGAATAGTGAAAGATATGTTATACCTATGCATAGAAAGAATGTTTGGAATAACAAGTGGATGCAGAATCCTAGAAAGAAATGTTTGCAGGTTAGCTACTATGACCTTGGCGCAAAGTATAGAAAGAGTTGGGAATCATTTAAAATAAAGAGAGGATTAACCCTATGTTACAGTTGCAGAAAACTATGACATCTTGCTAAGGAATGCACTGGGAGATGACCTAGTTGTCTTTTTTGCAAAGCTATGGACCATGAAGTATTGGATTTCTCTAGAATGATTGTTAGGCTTGAAGGAATGAACACAAGATAAGAAAACCCTAAGGCAGATCTAGAAATGGCAGAACCCCAGAAAGACTCCGAGAAAGTACTACTACATATGAAAGAAACCTAAATGACCACCAACATGTTAGCTTATCAGAGATCTTCAAAGAAAAAGAATGCCTTGAAGCAAGAATAAGAGACTTCGACGTTGACTGTATTCTAGATGAGGAAACACATGTGAATATCATGATAGAAAGAACTTGGGAAGTTATAGGAAGGCCTTCTATGATTCCTTCACTAGGAGGAATAGGGCTATTTAGAGGAAAGTTGATAAACCTATGTGGAAAGATCACTTGGATTTCTATGAATTCCAATGGAACTTCGACAGAGGAATATTTTGAGATTATTAAATTTATTGAGAACAACACCCCATTTACCATGTTACTAGGAAAACCTTGGATTGAAAGAAATCAGGCCAGAAGGATGGAAGAAGAAGAAGTTTTAGCACATAAGAAGAAAGATTTAAAATATTTCATGACTAGAAGGATCACACACTTGATTGAAGAACAAAAGAACATATCGAAGCTATATAACTCCAGAGACCTGGATGTCAAAGTTGCAAGAACACTAGAAGACCCACAGAAGATTGAAGTACATGTTTTAGATAAAGAAGAAGTATCACCCTCGACTCTTAGGAAAGATTCTCAAAAACACGAAGTAACTATGCCAAAAGAATATAAGAATCATAATGGAAAAATAAATACTGAGACGAAGCTCACTGGAAAGAAAGCTAGAAAACTAAGTAAGAAGAGCGCTAAGATTGAAAATTTACAGAAGGTTTTAGAGGGAACTTCACAGAAGGAAAATTTGCAAAATTGGAGCTTCGTTGGGATAACAAAACAACATCACATAGCACCTCGCCATGGCAAAGCAATATAGTCGTTGGGACTAATATCACCATTCGGTTGAGCCCCCGAATGGGTAGAAAGTCATTTATGGTTCACCACCAGACCGTTGGACCATGCCATAACGGACATAACAGAGTTCATGAAGGCTTCTCGACCATTGCAAGCAATCCATTTCCAAGTTATCTATTTATCTCGTCATACCATGCACTGAGAACACTTTTTCTAACAGTGAATATCAGCCCGCAGACTTGTTGCTTTTACACAGTGATCATTATGCTATTTCCTTCTATCCTATTGTAGTTTCTAAGTTACTCCTCGAACCTGAAGATTTCCAACCCCGAGCGGGTATGTCCGACGAGTTCAGAGCTGCAGAGACAGTTTTCAAAGAATTTTTGATCAATCTCATGACTGAAAGAGTCATGTCGATGTCTACAGGTGTACAAGCATCATCGATGAGAGGACTGCAAGCCTCTTCGTCGACTGATCACAGATCGAGGCCATCCCGACCATCAGTAGAGAAGAGAACCAAGCATAAAGATGACCTAGAAAATGAAAAGTTGATTCCATCCATATTGTCTGATTACATCCTGCCTCTGGCTGGCGCAGTGAATCGTGATAGTGTACCAAGAGACTTCGAGTACACTATGGTCACTGTGTACCTCCCGAAGGGGATACGCGTAGTTCAAACAGAGTAGGACAAGATCACAACATTGAAGTTCAACAACTTCAACCTTGGAGATCAAAATATCTATGGTATGCTCACCCCATACAAGTACATAACTAGAACAAAATGGAAGAACTCGAAGATCATCCCTTGTTCATGGATGATGAACCTCGCGTAGTCCACCCTGCTGAATGTCATGAAGATCCCACACTTCAGAAGACACCAGGAAGTCAACACATGTGTCAAGTTTCTATTTTTGTGTTACCATGGTAGATACTTATGGCTAGACCGCTGCATTACATTCAACCCAACGTTGATCCACAGGATCACAAGACTGAGTATGCAAGTACCCGACTTGTGGGACTTTTATCTAGGAAAAGTCGCAAATCACACAATAGCACAGAAAATCAAGGATACATATGGCGATGTTGAGAAGGGAACAAGAGGCTACAAGGTAGCTTCCATCCAGAGTGGTGCAGTGTGCCTCGCATGTCAACTGATAGCTGGAAATTTAGTAAGGAAGAACCGACCTACATAGGTCATCGGCTTTGTCGTTGACCTCACAGGGAAGTGTGCGGAAGGCCTACAGATGAACTGGGTGAAGTACCTAATTAACCAGTTGGAACTAGATTGTTGAGAAGCACAAGATCAGGGTTATGAATTTCATTTCAGCTGGCTCCTGGTCCTCATTGCATTTGTTTCTTGGGATATGCCGGAAGGAGAGACCTTCCCCGACATAGAGTCATTTGAACCGCTTGTCACGAAGTTCACTAACCTATGGTATTCAACTGATATGAACAAACCGTGGCATTCAAATGTTGTGTTTCATACATACTAACTCCATATAAAGTGAGCCATCAAAGTCGATCCTCGCATGACTCCGAACACCCTACAGAGAATCTGACCACTAATGAAGTTCAACGCAAATCAACATTTCATCTACATTACAGCACGAGCAGATGAACATAAAGAGCAGCTCCAGTCATATTACAAACTCACAAAAGAAGACTGAGGAGGTCCAAAACTTAAGCAGCACCTCAAGGAAGAATTCTTCCATGTCACCTAACCGAGCGGGTGGTGATGAAGTAGAAGCTAAACAGAGACCAGCAAAAGTAACACTGCCCAGAGACGAGGTTGACCCTTTGAAGAAGAGGAAGGTTTCTCCCCTGAAACCTTCTTGCCAAAAGAAATCAAAAGCCACCATGACCAAGATGCAGACTGTCCTCACCTCCAATGATTTTGACTTCATCATCGCAGCCCTGAACGATGATTCACTGGAGATATCATAGAAACAAGGAGTGAGGCATGAAGAAATGTATGATAGGATTGAATTCGAGTTCTGAGGGGTACAACAGGCCCTTTGGTCCAGTCATGCATTCTCCACTGCATCAGGAGAACCAGATTTTGGATATGCGCTAGATCAACTCCACGGACTAGTTGATACAGTCAAAGCTCACCTTCGACGAGAACAAGAGGAAACAAAACAAGCCACCCTGGATTTGATGCAATTGAAAGGAGTACCTATAGAGCAGCGTTGAGCTGCATAATAGGAAAATATTTCTCTCCAAGAAAATTTTGATGAAGAAAAAGCACAACTACAACAAGGAAAAGAACAGTTTCTCACAGAGCAACTTGAACTGAAAGAAGCGGTCAGCAGAGCACTTTGTTATGTGACAGTCGTAGAAATAAGGGAAAAAGCATGTAGAACAACTCACAGAATTTATCCAACAACTACAACAATGCATCATAGACTTGTATCTCCACGCAGTGCCCGAGACCCCACAGGATGTAAGGGATCAAAGAGAAGCAACTTCTTGAAGTGCAGTTGAGAGAATAAAATCCCTTTTTTATGGAATGTAAGCAACTCAATGATCACATTGCCCAGACCTATGAACAACTCACTGAGAATCCAGAACTGAAGGCACTAGAGTTGCAACTCCAAGAGGCGAAGTATCAAGTCGAAATGATACAAGCGCATTTGAAGCCCCTGTCAGCTGTAGAAATAATGAAGCGATCCTAGGTGCAGTGCACTACCCAGCAATAGATCCATACTATCTAGAGTAGATTTATGGAAGTAACTCAAAGGATCCAACCTGTATAAGATAAGGCTTATCAATTGTTCACAGAGGTCGAAGGTTGAGGAGTAGAAATATAGTAGGTGGTCACTGCAGTTGAACAATGCCTGGAGGAACCTGTCAATGATGCAATCATCCAAGAGTTTTATGAACAGAAAGCCAAGGCACAACAACAAGTCGAAGCAGCTCGAGCTACACTTGAGGCTTTTGAAGCAAAACTACCCAGATCAGAGTGACTCAAGACAAGTCACAGGTGAGTGTTGGGGGCATGTTGGACCTTGACCAAATTTTGGGAGATCCTTGGTCAAGTTTGACCTATTTTGGGACTTCGACAGTCTATCAAAGGCAGAGCTCAAGACGAAGCAGATATCATGGGATCTCGACCCTTTTTGGGTCTCTTTTGGGATTTGGGATTATGTAACAAGTATGGGATGTCATCCCATGGGTTTGCCCATGTTTAGGCCTATTTTGTAAAGTATAAATAGATGTCTAGGCAATGTAAGAAAAGAGAAGAGTTATGAATGGCTAAGTGTTAGATCTATGTGATTGAAGGATTGTAAGTGCTATTTGCATCAATGTGAAACCTGCAGAGCTAAGTGCAAGTCATTGTAAGAGGAAGTGGAAGGTTGTGTTCTTAGATCTACTCAGGGAAGGAGGATCTAGCAGGCTACACAGATCTCATGTCCTATGCACAGTAGGGTTTTGAGGCTCTGTGCATGCAACCTATTGAAGAAGCTAATAAAGAAGAAGAATATTTGGTGGACGTAGCCCCAGGGTGGGGGTGAACCACGTATATGTTGTGTTTCTCTGCTCTATGCAATGCCTTGATGTGTTTATGTCTTTACTTGCTAAGTTATTTGATATAGATAGATAGATCTGTTTATGCTATGTGCTAATGATGTATATGGATGTTAGATCTGACCTATGTGAATTTGCTTAGTGCTTGAATCTGCTAGATTTTATCTGTTCCATTGTGCTAAGTGCTGCTAGATGCTAGATCTGGTTGACCACTATGATGTACTGTGATTAGGGTTTAAATGTGTTGTAACTAAGAACTGAATATTGATAAATATAATTGTTAAGTGCTATGTTAAGTATTACAATCACATATCTGTGTCTGAGCTAAGGTTGCAGACATCTGAGTCCTACAACCACCCCTTCCTCTACCTCAGGTGAGACTTCATCTGCTTCGCAGGTGTTGCCGAAAGGGTCGGTAGTTAGGGTTTTTTTGGTGCGTTGTTGTAGCATTGAACCCTGGGTCAGCCCCTGTGCCAAAAAATTCTTTGAATTTCATACTACAATGCGCCAGACAGATGAAACATTTATTGCAATGCTGAATAGAATGCAGACAAACATCCAAACATATGATGACTTAACATATATCAATTCGAGGGGCTTGCGACCTGCACCAATAGACCCAACATTCCCTTACCTGTTCTACATAAATAAGGATGTTGCAATGAATAAGAGGTACATTCTATCTCTCCTCCCTGGCGATGATATCATCATCAATTCAATTGACCTGGAAGAAGACAACCATGGAAATGTGTCACGTCATGAACATACAACCACTTTACCTTTGCATCTTGTCCTGAAATTAGAAATGTTGGTTAAAATATATGCCTGCAACTATGATTCATAGGATGGCTTGGTCAATGGTGCAAATGGAATACTCAAAGGCTATACAAAAAACAAAAAAACTTGATGTCCTTTGGATTAAGTTCCATGAACTGCATATAGGAAAGTGACAAGCAAGCAAGTTGGATTATCTATATAATTCAAACATTGTAAGCGATTGGACACCTATTTTGTGAATATCAAAGCCAGTATCAGCATTAGCAAAGACAGGTCGACTTAAGATTCGAAAACAGTTTCCAATTAAACTTGCATGTACACATACAGTCCACAGATCGCAAGGACTAACACTTGATAATGTTGCATTTCAGCCTGTTGGAATTCGGATACATGGACTTGTATACACATCACTGTCCCATGTCAGAAGCATAGACTCCTTGTATTTACTAAGTCCTCTTACAAAATATAACTTCAAAGTCAAATAGAAAGTTCATATTGAAACAGAACGCCTCAGGACTACCGCAAAATGGCATCTGCAGTATGATTACCAATTCATACAAACAAAGTCATTTGTATCAATTCTTTCACTTAACACACGCAACTTACTTGCACACATGGATGATATACTCAATGACTATGATACAATGCAATCTGATATTATGTGCTTGCAAGAAACATACATGGCATTACGCATGCAAAACAAACAATTTCCAAATCACAATTGCATATCAAGTTACATTACACATGGGGTGATGATATTGGTGAAAAAACATGTACCAATTTTGGACCATATACATTTCGAAGAAAAGAATGTTGAGATGGTTCTTGCAAAAATATTTTTCCATGGAATATAAATTGCAATACCAAATCTGTATGATGCTCCCCATGTAGCATTCTCCAACATACTAAATGTTATTTCCACTGCATTAGGCCATTTGCATATGAACAGACCCATTGTTCTTGTAGGAGACTTCAATATTGACATGCTACAAAATAATGCCAGAACAAAAGAAATGGAAAACTACATGTGCAAATAGGGTCTCTGCTTTCTTTTGAACAACACAAGCCATGTGCAAAATGCACTTGTTGAACATGTGTGGTCAAATCTGCCCATTTCTCAATACAACATCTTTATCTTAGACACATACTGGTATGATCACGATACAATTGGTATTGCACTTGAATTATGAGATATACATCAAACATATTGCAAAGCCATATTTCTATGTTTCAAAGCATATATGTATATCTTGTTGCAAAAACCAAATATATATATCCAGCTTCTTAGTTTTCCCTGGTTTGTACACATACTGGTTTGGTCACCACACAGTTGGTGTTGTACTTGAATTATGAAATATACATCAGGCATATTGCAGAATCATATTTCTATTCTTCAAACCATATATGTCTATCTTGTTGCAGAAAATCGATATATCCAACTTCTTAGTTTTCCCTAGTTTGTAATTGCTTTTGACCACAAAATTTGTTTTGCAAAAATATACACACACACACACACACACACACACACACACACACACACACACACATAAAATTGAATGAACTAATAAAAAGAAAAAAAAGGTACATTCTTCTAACACTATATGTTACTCTATTCCTCTTATTCTATTTTATTTAGTCTATGTACATAGTACTTTCTTTTTTCTTTACATGTCGACTTATGTTCATGTCCGTTTTTTTTTGTGCTTTTGTTCATAGAAACAAACAGGAAAACTAGACACCGCAAAGAACTCCTAACCAGGAATGTAGAAGAATCCATGCAAAGGTGTGTTTTTCTACTCGTGTTCCATATCCAATAGTTTTTCATTTACTCTATCTGTATTCATTCAACTGGTTTGCAGATCGGTTGTTTTTTTGTTTTTTTTTTCTCCTTGCACACTCCATATCTTTTTGTACATTGACTTGTCTTTGTGTCAATTATATTTTCTCTGTTGCTATCTTAAAATAAATAATTTTACTCCATATTTTCTTTTCATGTGTTCCTATATAACAATTTGCTTTCATGTCGGTTCTTACCTCCCTTTCGTTTTCTTGTTCTATACTTAGTCATTATCCCTTTTTTTTCTTCACCTTTATTATCCATTTTTGATTCTATACTTTGTCCCATGTCTATGCTCACGGGTTCCCAAGATGACGGAGTGGAAAATTTCATGTCCATCTATATCTCTACATCACGAGTCCGACCGACCGTCATTCATTTTCATACTTCACGATTTTTATGGTTTTCAGTTCCTGCGTAGGTGCCATCGAACTCTCATGCCTTGTGTGTGTGGTATACATATTGTGCCCGAAACTTCGATGATCTACAATTCGACCTGGATTCGAATCTTAAGACTCATTTTTCCTAGCATTTGTTGATATTTCAAAGCATCTGTTGATATTTTTTCCAGTTCATCTCAACAGTTAGCCAATTTTATGGTCGGGGCTTCCCCCCAATGCATTATCGAACTCCCATGCCCCGTGTTTGGATAACATCTTTCATCCAAAACTCCAGTTATCTACAATTTGACTCTGGGCTCCTCGAACTCCCAAGCCTCACTCTTTATCGAACTCACAATTTGTATATCCATCTATATCTTGACATCATGAGTCCGACCGAGTTCTTTTGTTTCCTTAGCCAATTTAATGGCTTCAGGTTCCCGGCTACACATTATTGAACTCTCATTCTCCATGTTTCAAGTATACATCTTCCATCCAAAACTTGGGTGATCCATGTCTATGCTTGCGGGTTCCCAGGATGGTGGAGTGGCAGATTTTTATTTTCATAGTTCGTCAATTTTATGGCCATGGATTCCTGTGTGGGCACCATCCAACTCTCATGCCCCGTGTGCGCGGTATACATATTATGCCTGAAACTTTGGTGATCTACAATTTGACCCAGACTCAAAGCTTGCGACTCATTTTTCCCAGCATCTGTTGATATTTCAAAGAATCTGTTGATATATTTCCCAGTTCGTCTCAACAGTTAGCCAATTTTATGACCTCGGGTTCCCCCCCCAATGCATTATCGAACTCCCATGCCCTGCGTTCAGATAACATCTTTCATCCAAAACTCCAGTTATCTACAATTCGACCCCAGACTCCTCCAACTCGCAAGCCTTAGTCTTTATCGAACTCGCAAATTTTATATCCATCTATATCTTGACATCATGATTCTGATCGAGCGCTTTCATTTCCTTAGCCACTTTTATGGCCGTGGGTTCTCGAGTACACATTATCAAAGTCTCATTCCCCGTGTTCTGAGTATACATCTTCCATCCAAAACTTGGGTGATCTACAATTCCAACACAGACTCCCATGTTCAAAAAAGTACCAAAGCATCTTTAATTCTCGTCCAAGCCCGCCACGTTCACCCCTTCCCAATAGACATTAATTATGATTTTACTGGTGACAGTTCACAGATGTTCAAAAACATTGGCATTAATAAGTGGAAAGATCTAGGTAATCTCCCATTAAAATGAATTTATGGGAGAATATTCTGGAATCTGATTAGTTTCCTCTGTCAATCTTGAATTTGCAAAAAAATGATGGTTGTTTTGGTTTTTTTAAGATGTCATCGTAGCAAGAATTCAATATTGTGTTGGCTTGTTTTCATGTACAAAGGTGTTCACATGATGTCGCTCCTTAGGATTGTGCACATAATATTAGAACTTTACAGGTTTGCATATCTCAGGCTCTGCCTGCATATGAAAATGTTGCTCCACTATTCCAATTTGAACATAGTTTGCATTTGGGCCACAGAGAACAACAATAAAATAAAATAATATGAAATTTGTTTAAGTAAATATTAACAAATTATCTTCTGACTTGAACCTACTTTTGTCAAAATCCAGGTATATTACACAATTGTCAATGTTTTCCCCATTTTTCAATAGTTTCTATATTTCCCTACCATATTCACATGCTTTCCCAATGCAAATTGATGATGCTTTTATTACCTTTGAAAAGATTGGCATTAAAAGGTGAAAAGGTCGAGGACATATGCCATTAAAACACAATGAACCAATGTTTACCAGAGATTGTATTATGATGTTGCAATGTCCATTTTAAATACAATAAGGAGAAAAGGAAGGTTTTCATCACCTTATGGATGCAACTCGACATCATGTCTGTGGAGATACCCTAAATATTTTCCGGCACGAGGACCAACATTTTCAGTGGTCCATAGCTTATGACTACTACTCGTCCACTTCTTCCCAGATGAAAGTTATCTTGACATTTGAATTTGCAATGACACATTGTATCCCCAATTTTTTTTTTTACTTTAAGGACTTGGTCATGTGTTGCACCGAGAATTATATTCTGAACCAGCGGATTGTCCAGATGGGTGACCATTTCCAAATCTCCCTATCGCCTAAAGTATTTCAAAAGATGTTAACACTTCCCGACCCAATGCCTACTTTCAAGAGTGAGAATTGCAAGAAATTATTAAATAAGTATGACAATGAATTAGATCTCTTACCGAAGTTATTACAGGACCCAGCGCTTGCTCCCCGAGACATGGCCATATTACAGGTTAGTGCATGTAAAAACCTTTTTCGTAAAATTGCATTGTTTTTCACGAGGACAACGAGACAAGCAAGTGAAACCAACATATCTCAAATGATTCTGTATATTTCATATTTTACGGTCAAGCAACAAACCATATTCCATTGCCGCAAGTTGATTTCCAATTAAAACTCTTCCCAATTATTGCAATACAGTAGGCAAAAGAAATTCTTTATGCCACCTTATTTAATTTTTGTCATGTCGAATTGCTATCCATTTCCTGGACTATCTATGTGTAGGAGGTTGAACTATGAATTTGACCCATTAACATTCTTGCACCATAAATTATGGAGACACGACGCTTTCCAGCTATTTTATAAGGTCTTCAATTATTTGGTTTCATTTTTTAAAGAATTGATATTTGGAAGGTATTTCCCCCGGTTTTATGGACAGACAACAATATTCCTGGATAGGAAGGACACAGTATAAGAAATGGAGAACTATAATGTTATAGGTATTTTCAGGTCTAAACAAAATCCTTGCTTCCTTCCATGTCACATATCTAGTACAATGTTTTTTGCTGGAATAACAATGGAGTACATCTACTGGTTGCATTTTTTTCATGAAAAAAGGAAAGGACAATTCATATCTATGCCTTGTAAAGTCCAGGATTTCATGGTCAGGAACCACTTCAAAATTCATTTCACTTACACTATCTTGAATGGACACCGAACCAATACCAATGATTCGCACAAGAAGGACCGAAAAGACCCAAGTCAAAAAAGTGCCCAATCCCCGACTGCCACAGCCAAGACCACAACATCTCATGGCACTAGTCCAATGGATTAACCAAGTAACAAAGTAACACACAGTTATTTAGGCAAAGGATGAGATAAGAAACCTCCCTCTAAAAAAATTGAAAGTTGTCACAAGCTTCACACTAGAAAAACACAGAAAACAATAGTCCAAGAACAGGACGGACCGAGGGGAGAAATTGATATCTATGATCTCTCCCTTGATGATATGGAACTAGAAATTGACATTGAAAAATTGTTCCTTGACGATGATCACCTAGACAACACTACTCCTCACAATCATGGGATGGAAATACTTGGCATAGATACATTGGATGAAGAAGAGTCTTTTGCATTTCAGAGTGTTGTTTTTGACAACGAATAAAAAAAATTGATTATTGAAAACAGAGATGTAAAGAATAAGAAAGGCACATCTCGTTTAGAGTTCAACCTATGCAACATGCACTCTTCCCAGATATCCAATATGCACTGAGAAACTAGATATTCTCTAGACAACTCTATTAGCGGCCTTGAAATGGAGAACCTCATGTTAAAGACGTGAATCAAAGAATTGGAGGAAACTTTAATGTCTCTTCCATTGTTTGCCACTCCTTTGGCAATGGTCAGTCCACCACACTTGCTCCAAAGTTAAAAGGATCAACAAGCCTTCTCACATCAGCCTGAGACTATGTGGAAAAGAATATAAACAAAAGAATGGAATTAATAACAGAAGCTTGGGAGATGTCAAAGAATATGGTCTCTTTTGGAACAAGAGCGCATGATTTTCATGAGTATCTGCAAGTAGATCTCAAGAACGAGCAAGGTTTTTATCTTGATGCAGTTTTACCATTTGGTTTTGAAGTTACTGGTATGACGGAATCTAGAAGAAGACAAGAGGATCTCCCTTCCCTGGATCGAATAGACTAACTAAATGCATGCTGGAAAGAAAAAGTAAAGAACCTGATTGGTATTGTTCAAGAATGTGGCCAGACCATATCTAAAAGAGACAAACTATTCAAGAAGCTAACTGAGATAGATCTAGCTGGTAGCACCAATGATTTCCATGACCCGAAATTGATATTAAACTCGTTGTTTTTAACCCAACAAGAATTTGATGATCAAGTTCATATCTATAAAAGACTGTCATTTGAAAATATCTATGGCATTCTTGAATATGGTTAAGATGACAAGAAAACTTGGCTAGTCGGTTATGCAATTAGAAATAAAAATATTCAAGAAGCATTGCACAACTTGTCTATTAATCTAAGGGACTTGGAAAGTGAACTCTCCAATATAAAAAACTGGCATGAAATGAATGTGGTTCCCATGAGGAGCTACATCAAAGAATGGTTGAAAAATGTTGTCGAACAGACTACCAATGAAGGTCAAAGCCGAGGAAATCCATAAAAGTACATCATCAAAGAAATGACAATCCATGGAACACAATCATAGTAAGTTGATACTGATTAAATTATTTTGTCTTCATCCACTTATTCTAACAAATCTTTTATCCAAATCTGAAAATTTTCTCTTTCTTCTTTCCAGGTTTTGCTATTTTCCATCGTTGACTTTGTTCTTTCTGAAAACTTCATTCTTGTACATATTTTCTTCATAATCTATGACAGTACCAATTAGAGTCATTTTGGAAAACACATTTTTATTTCACAGAAAATGTACTGAACTATAGTTTTTTTTGCAAATTCGAAGACAACCTTTTTTTTGGGAAATATTCTCAAATGTATTTTGTGACCCAGTTTATCTAAATATAAATATTTAGGGTTGTTCTATGTTGATATTTAATGCTTGGTGTTGCTATTTGGAATTTGTATTTCTTCATAAAATTAATGCATTTCGTTGTACATGTTCATGTTCTATATTGTGCATGTATTGCAGCTTCCTATGTTTCAAAATATTCTTTGATATACAAATTGTAAAGTCATGTATTTTTTTCTTTGTTCCTTGTAGGTTTGAGCAAACAAATTTCGAGCCCAAAACACCATTCAAATTCGAACATGGTTTACATTTGGACCACAAATAATCTAGTAAGATACATTAATATGGATACATTTTAAATAAACATAAAAAAAATCCCTTTAAACTTGAACCTGACTTTCTTGGGCTCCTGGATTGTTCGTGAGTTGATCGGTTAGCAAACTGTCGAATCCTTATTTCCATATATATCTTCACATAAGGAACCTGACAAATGACCGTCCCTTTCAACACTTGGCCAAATATCTCACCGCAGTGTCCCAACTTAGCACTATCACATTCTTATCCCACGTGTTTCGTTATATACATCTTGCACCCAACACTTTCGTCATATACATTTTGCACCCAACAATTTCGTGATAAAATATAAGTATAGAAATATATTGACATATGTGATAGATATCCCATTTTCTCGCAAGATATTTTATGCATGTTTATGGAGAAGTTATATATTCTTTGATATACAAAATGTAAAGTCATGAATTTGTTTCTTTGTTCCTTGCAGGTTTGAGCAAAAACATTCGAGACCAAAACACCATTCAAATTCAAACATGGTTTACATTTGGACTACAAATAATCTAGTAAGATACACTAATATGGATACATTTTAAATAAACATAAACAAAATCCCTTTAAACTTGAACGTGACTTTCTCAGGCTCCTGGATTTTCCGCGGGTTGATCGGTTAGCGGACTGTCAAATCCTCATTTCCATTTATCTCTTCACATCAGGAACCTGATCGACGACCATCCCTTTCAACACTTGGCCAAATATCTCACCGCGACATCCCAACTTAGCGCTATCGAATTCTTATCCTGCGTGTTTCGTTATATACACCTTGCACCCAACACTTCCTTCATATACATTTTGCACCCAACAATTCCTTGATAAAATATAAGTACAGAGGATAGAAAAAGGGTTAATATATTGGCATATGTCATAGATATCCCATTTTCTCACAAGATCTTTTCTGCATGTCTTTGGAAAAGTTATATACTTATTTCATATAGTTGGAAAGGAGTACGAAGGTGGCAGGCACGGAAATACCTGTGGAAAGCAGTCGAACGGGCTTCGAAATTGGGTGGCAAGGGTTCTCGATGGGACGTAAGGCCCCGACTATCAAATTGTATATAGCAGAACATTTCAGTGCAAAATGTGTAACACGAAGAAGGTGTTCATGCCATCATCAATTCAAATTCATCTTGCTTTCACTAGTGACAACCCAATGCATAGCTTTGCGTATTCGCATTAACAAGAAAATAATGTATTTATAATATAGTAAGATACATTAATATGGATACATTTTAAATAAACATAAACAAAATCCCTTTAAGCTTGAACTTGAATTTCTCGTGCTCTTGGATTGTCCATGGGTTGATCGGTTAGTGGACTATCAAATCCTCATTTTCATCTATATCTTCACATCAGGAACTTGGCCGACGACCGTCCCTTTCAACACTTGGCCAAATATCTCACCGCGGTGTCCCAACTTAGCGTTATTGCATTCTTATTCTGCGTGTTCCATTATATACATATTGCACACAACACTTTCGTCATATACATTTTGCACCCAACAATTCTGTGACAAAAGATAAAATTTATATTCACATCTGTGATATATATCCCATTTGCTCACAAGATCTTTTCTGCATGTTTCTGGAGAAGTTATATACTTATTGGAAGGTGGCGGGCACATAAATATCCGTAGAAAGCGGTCATACGGGCTTCAAAATAAGGTGTCAAGGGTTCCTAAGGACACGTAAGGCCCCAACTATCAAATTGTATACATCGAAACATTTCAGTGAAAAATGTGTAACACGAAGAGGGTGTTCCTACCATCCTAAATTCAAATTCATTTTGTGTTCACTAGTGACAACTCAGTGCACATCTTTGCATGACTTAGCACTATCAATTTCTTATGCCCCCCTGTTCCATGATATACATGTTGCACACAACACTTTCATGATATAAATTTTGCATCATTTACAATTCGACCCCAATTATAGAACCTGCCTACCCAGGAATCCACAATATGAAAAGTGGCTAGGCATCGAATGGATAGTGGTCGGTGGATTCATGGCATAAAATCACAAGCACAAATGTGAACGGATGTGTTTGCCAATGCGCATTGGGAAATTTTCGGTAATACAAATAAGTAACGAGAAAGAGAGAGTAGAGTTGAAAAACAAACAAGAATTTCATTGAGTATAGAAGAGGGAGAAGAAGGTTTGATATATTCAAATATTCAATTGATAATCCATGTCCTACCAAGATCTTTTATGTATGTTTCAACTGTGGAAAGCAGTCGAACAGGCTTCAAAATAGGGTGACAAGGGTTCAGTGAAAAATGTGTAACACGAAGAGGGTATTCATGCCATCTTCAATTCAAATTCATACTGATTTTACTGGTGACAACTTAGTGCACAGGTTCGCTTATTGGCAGTAACAACCAAACAACGTATAACTGACCCTCGGGTTGGTTCTATTATAGATATTGCACCCAAAACTTTCATGGTCTACAACTCATCCACATATTGAAACATAGTTTGCATTTCGACCACAAATAATCTATTAAGATACATTAATATAAATACAATTTAAATACAAATACATTGGTGATATGGGACCTGAATTTTTTCGAACTCGTTGATTGGTCCTATATCGTCACATCATGAGCTTGACTGACTGCAGTTTCTTTCAACACTTAGCAAATTATCTCTTCGCGGGGTCATGAATTAGTGTTATCGATTTTTTATGGCCCCCTGTTCCATGATATACGTATTTAACAACAATTTACGGGAGTCCGACCAACCCCTGGGTTGGCGCTATTATAAATTTTGCACCCAAAATTCTAGTCATCTACAAGTGCGCGATATACATCTTGCACCCATAAATTTCGTACTCTACAATTTGTCACGACTTCACCCTATCGATTTCTTATGCCCCCTGTTTCGTGATATACATGTTGCACACCACACTTCTGTGATATACATTTTGCACCAAATACTTGCGTCATATACAATTCGACCCTGGTTATAGAGCCCGCGTATCGAGGCATCCGCGATATGAAAAGTGGTTAGGCATCGAATGGTTAGCGGTCAGTCAGAGTCATGATATAAAAGCATGAATGAAAATGTGAACCAGTGTGTCCGCCAACGTGCACATTGGGACATTTTCGAAAAAACAGCCAAATAATGAGAAAGAGATAGTAGAGTGGAAAACGGTCAGATGGTATTCAAAATAGGGTGAAAAGGGTTCCCAAGAAGACATAAGGCCCCACCTGTCATATTGTATATATATTTTGCTACTACTCATGAAAAATCAGGGCACAGGTTCTCTTATTGGCATTAACAACCAAAAAATGTATTCGACAACAATTTACGGGTCCACGACCGACCCCCGGGTTGGCATTATTATAGATATTGCACCCAAAACTTTCGTCATCTATATTTTCGTCGTATACATCTTGCACCCAAAACTTTTGTGTTCTACAATTCGTCCACATATTGGAACATGGTTTGCATTTCGCCCACAAATAATCTATTAAGATACATTAATATAAATACAATTTAAACTTGAACCTGACTTTTTTCGATCTGGTTGATTGGTCCTATATCATAACATCATGAGCCCCACCGACCGCAGTTCCTTTCAACACCTAGCCAATTATCTCTCCACGGGGTTGCGACTTAGCACTATCACATTTTTATGCTCCCTATTCTGTGATATACGTTTTGCACACAACACTTCTGTGATATACATTTTGCACCAAACACTTCCATCATTTACAATTCAACCCCATTTCAGTGAAAAATGTGTAACACGAAGAGGGCATTCATGCCATCTTCAATTCAAATTCATTATTCTTTTACTAGTGACAACTAATCTTGCACCCAAAACCGACACCATCTACAGTTCCGCCATATACATCTTGCACACAAAACTTCCCTGGTCTACAATTCGTCCAGATATTGGAACATGGTTTGCATTTCACCCACAAATAATCTATTAAGATATATTGATATAAATGCAATTTAAATAAATATATTTAAACATGAACCTAACTTTTTTTCGAACTCGTTGATTGGTCCTATATCATCACATCATGAGCCCCATTGATCACAGTTCCTTTCAACACTTAGCCAATTATCTCTCTGCGGCACGCGACTTAGCGCTATCGAATTTTTATGCCCCCTGTTCTGTGATATACGTTTTGCACACAACACTTTCGTGATATACATTTTGCACCAAACACCTCCGTCATTTACAATTCGACCCCATTTCAGTAAAAAATGTGTACCACGAAGAGGGTATTCATGCCATCTTATCCCCAGGTTGGAGCTATTAAAGATATTACACCAAAACTTCCCTGGTCTACAATTCGTCCACATATTGGAACATGGTTTGCATCTCACCCACAAAAAATCTATTAAGATACATTAATATAAATACAATTTAAATAAATATATTTAAACTTTAAAATGACTTTTTTCGAACTTGTTGATTGGTCCTATATCATCACATCATGAGCCCCACCGACTGCAATTCCTTTCAACACTTAGCCAAATATCTCTTTGCGAGGTCGTGACTTAGCGCTATCGAATTTTTATGCCCCCTGTTTTGTGATATACATAGTCAACAACAATTTACAGGAGTCTGACCGACCCCCAGGTTGGCGCTATTATAAATCTTGCAACCAAAACTTCTATCATCTACAAGTGCATGAGATACATCTTGCACCCAAAAATTTTGTACTATACAATTCTTCGCAACTTCACGCTATCAATTTCTTATTCCCCCTATTTCGTGATATACATGGTGCACACCACACTTCTGTGATATAAATTTTGCACCAAACACTTGCATCATATACAATTCGGCCCTGGTTATAGAGCCCACCTATCCGAAAATCCATGATCTGAAAAGTGGCTAGGCATTGAATGGTTGGCGGTTGATCAGATTCACGATATAAAAGCACAAGCGCAAATGTGAACCGGTCTATCTGCCAATGCGCGCATTGGGACATTTTTAGAAAAATGGCTAAGTAACAAGAAAGAGAGAGTAGAGAGGAAAAATGGTCGGACGGGCTTCAAAATAGGGTGACAAGGGCTCCCGAGGAGATGTAAGCCCCCTCCTATCAAATTGTATATATATTTTTCTTCTACTTGTGACAACTCAGTGGTTCTCTTATTGCCATTAACAACCTAAAAAATGTATTCAATAGCGATTCACGGGAGCCCGACCAACCCTCGAGTTGGCGCTATTATAGATTGCGCACCCAAAACTTGTTGCATCCACAGTTCTAATGTATAAATATTGCACCAAAAACTTTTGTGGTCTACAATTCATCCACATATTGGAACATGATCTACATTTGGACCACAAAATATCTATTACAATACATTAATATAAATACAATTTAAATAAATAGACTTGAACTTGAACCTGACTTTTTTTTAACTTGTCGACTGGTCCTATATCGTCACATCATGAGCCTGACCAACCATAGCTCCTTTCAACAATTAGCCAATTATCCCTCCGCGGGTTCGTCCCTTAGCACTAACGAAATTTTATGCCCCATGTTCTGTGATATACATGTTGCACACAAAACTTTCGTGATATAAATTTTGCACCAAACACTTCTGTTATTTACAATTTGAAGCGCTATTATAGATCTTGCACCCAAAACTTTTGTTATCTACAATTCCATTGAATACATATTGCACCAAAAGCTTCCATGGTCTACAATTCGTCCACATATTGGAACATGGTCTACATTTGGACCACAAATTATCTATTACAATACATTAATATAAATACAATTTAAATAAATATACTTAAACTTGAACTTGACTTTTTTTGAACTCATCAATTGGTCCTATATCGTCACATCATGAGCCCGACCGACCGCAGTTCCTTTCAACACTTAGCCAATTATCTCTCCATGAGATCGCACCTTAGCGCTAACAAAATGTTTTTCCCCATGTTCTGTGATATACATGTTGCACACAACACTTCCGTGATATACATTTTTCACTAAACACTTCCGTCATTTACAATTCAACCCCATTTTCCACAATTTATCTTGTAACCTGCTTCGCAGGGACTACGCTGCCACATAGCACTTGTTTGTGTTGGGTTTTCATTCTAGTTTCATCTTCCTCATCTCTTGATTGACATGAAAATTTAAATAATTTTGTGCACTTACTTTGGGTTGATAAAGTTGCTTGGTTATAGATTTATGGCTCGTATTTTAGAACTAATTGAACAATTTTAATATGTTGTCAAAGCCATGTGAAAGAATAGGGTGTGCAAGCCTCATTCATGGAATTAGCGATGTGGAAGCAAGATTTTTTCTTTCACTTTCAACCAATGTTTATTCAACAAATATAGGAGTTTGAGTTCTAGATTAGCAAGAATAAGTGAACAAAGATGTGTGTGCATGATACTTATGTGGTTTATCCTCTTATGCTCTTGAATGTTGTGCTTTTAGTATTTTGTGTCAAGCTATTATGACTTGTTGGGTCTCATATTTTCAACTATATTGTCTCTAGGATGATTATTATGATCTAATAGCATTCATGTAAATTGGTTTCAATCTCACTTTAATTGCATATCCTTTCTTCTTTCATAAAAATGACAATCGTCGCTTTTGCACACTTGATTGATTATTGATTTGTGTGATCCCATAATTTAACATGTGCTAAATATTT
>ML789582.1:133966-149127 GCA_009831015.1 Picea engelmannii
GTATGAAACTTTCTTTTAGGTAGTTCTCTGATATTTCTTCTCTGCAATGCCACAGGTCTGATCAAAATTGGATGTGTCAAGTGGAATTTATGGTAACTTCCTCACAACTTGCCGATTTTTGGCCTTTCCAGGAGATCTCACTTTATAGCATGCCCCGCACAAAATGATTGATATCAAATTCTGAAACTCGCACCCAAAATACTAAATAATGTCCACAATCCAATGAAACTAGTCCCACTCAATTTGGATACTCTAGAAAGAAGTTGTGATTGTTTTACCTAGAACACCTTCTTGAGACTAGTCAATAGGACTAGTCAAATACCCTATCTTACACAAGGTGTATATACAAATTTAAGATGACCCAGAAGCTGAAATTTTTACCAAAAATACCTTACTAATTTGTGTAAATTTCCTCTGGAGTTCAGGGTCTGAAACATTACAGAAAAATTTTTATAGCGACAATTCCGCAATGACTCATTTCAGGATGATTCCAGAACCCTATCTTGTACAGGATGTATCTCTGAAAGTATAAGGCCTCAGGAGCTTAATTTTTAACCCAGTGTACCTTGCTCCATCTGTTAAATATCCTCCAATCCGTTCCTTCTGAAACATTGTAGAAAAAAAGTTATATCAAAAATTCCATGGTGTCTTAGATGTAGCAGCAAAACCCCAAGACCTTGAGCTCTGATACCATATGTTAAGAACCAAATATCAATATAGCATAGAAAATCTTCATAAAAAGTACTCAACTCCTTGAAAAAGAGATAATTTCAGATAATAAGCCTCTTCGAGGGGGAAACCTCCTTTTACCCCACTTAAATGTTCAAGTACAAGATGATTCAAAATGAAAAATGTCTCCTTGGTATATGTAGGAGGCTAGGAGGTATAATTACAACTAATGGCCTAAAGCTGACATAAATAAAATAACATTACTAATCTAATATGACCCAATTAAGGGGTAATGAGCCAATATTAGGGCTTAACAGGATACCACAATGCTATTATGCAGCTTCAAAAATAGTACAACCTCAGGAGTAAAAAGGTGCCTATAAATCTTCCAAAGGAAAATCCTACAAGGGAACTTCAGATTAATACACCTTCTTCAAGCCAACCAAAGAAATATAATTCAACAAAGGATGCAATGGAGAAATCAAAATACGGAGAAGAAACCTTAAAGAAAATACCTAAGGTAAGAAAGAAATCAATCGCAAAGAGGTATAAAAGGCTCCATCTCCTTTTAATTTTGCAAGTGAAATGGATAAAATCAGAATTTATGTTCCATTTAATGACTTGATTAAGAATGGAGAATATACAAATCATATCATTAAAATTATAAAAATGGAAGAAACCCCCGAAACTTGGAATGTACAAGATGATCACCCTACTATTTTGCTTGGCCCACATGTGGAGGAGAGTGGTGATGTTGATGATGTTCCTCATTTCTATGTCAGCCTTAAAATTCATGACATGACCTTACATAATGTCATGTTAGATTCAAGAGCATCAGATAACCTGATGCCCAAGGGCGTCATGGATGAGTTGGGACTAGATATTACAAGGCCTTATAAGGATCTCTTCTCTTTTGACTCAAGTAAGGTGAAATGCTTGGGCTTAATCAAAGATCTGGTTATATAATTGTCTCAAATTCCATCAAAAAATTTGATCATGGATGTAGCGGTTGTTGACATCCCTCCTAAATTTGGCATGTTGTTATCTAGATCTTGGGCTGCAAAGTTAAAGGGAACTTTTCAATTGGATATGTCATATGCTACTATCCATGTTTTCATCCAAGAAAGGAGGTTGTATAGAGAATTACTACTCAAGTACATGGTGAGTAGAAAAATTCAACCAAATAATAATCCCATTTAATCTATTTATACTAAGGTTGGTTGCTCTATTTTCTATAATGATTTGAGTTTTGAAGAGGGGAAGCCAACAACTATCATAGCTATTAAAGCCAAAATTGATCATCAAACAGAGGAAATTACAAATCAACAAAACAATGCAGAAGATGAAATGTGGAATATGAGATTTGATGGAGCTGCTAGCAGGGAAGGAGTAGGATTTGATGTGTGGATTAACCCTCCCAAGATAGGGACAAAACTCTGTTCTTACAAGATTTATTTTGATTGTACCAATAATATGTCCAAATATGAGGCATTGATTTTGGGATTGAAGACTTTGAAAGAATTGGGTGCTAAGAGGATAGTTGTACATGGCGATTTTGAGCTTTTTATCCACCAGGTAAAGGGTATATATTAGTCCAAGCATCCTATATTGAGAGCATATAGGAATTTAGTGCTTGATCTTCTTGAAGAGTTTTCAAAATACAATTTATCAGTGATTCCTAGGGGGGGTAATCAAATTACAGATGCTTTGGCTACTTCAGCTTCAATTTTCAAAATTCCCATTTTTCCTAATAAAAGGTATGAAATTAAGGTCAAGCATAGGCCAACAGTCCCTGATAACATTAAATATTGGAAAATATTTGAAGATGACAAACATATAGAAAGATTCCTTCAGATGAGTGATGAATTTGTTAATTTAAATATTGATGATGAGTGTTGTTGTGAAGGGAATGAAGATGCAACCATGTTCAACAATAATGATCGTTTTCATAATTAGATTGTTGGAAGTGATATAGTGCAGCTCAAAAATAACATTATTCCCAAAGGCTTGGTTCAATTGGAGAATCTTTTTGACAATCACGATGTAGCCAAAAATCCTAAAATCACTGCAAATGATGAGGATATAGAATATTGCAACATTGGGACTGAGGAGGATCCCAATATCATCAAACTATCAAAAACGCTCAATCCATAAATTAAAAAGAGGTATACCAGTCTTATGAAGGATTTCCCCAATGTCTTTTCATGGAGTTATGAAGATTTAAAGGTCTATGATACTAATATTGTAATTCAACATGTAATTTCCATCAAGGATGATCATAAACCTTTCAAGTAGAAGTTGAGAAGAATAAACCCTTTGTTGTTTCCATTGATTGAAAAGGAGGTAAGAAAATTGTTTGATGCATAAATTATTGTTTCCTTAAGATTTTCCAAATGGGTGGCTAGCCTAGTGCCTATCAGGAAGAAATGCGGTGATATAAGATTATTTGTAGATTTTCGTAATTTAAACAGGATGTCTCTCAAAGACAATTATCCACTTCCCAAGATGGATTACACCCTATAGAAGGTGGTGGGATCTCAGAAGATATCAATTCTTGATGGATTTTCTGGTTACAACCAAATTATGGTGCACCCAGATGACTAAGAAATGACATCTTTTACAACACCTTGGGGCACTTTCATGTATGTAAAAATGACTTTTAGGCTTATGAATGTTGGAGAAACTTTCCAAAGGGCCATGGACATAGCCTTTGTCGATGAAAAGGATAAGTTTCTTGTTATTTACTTAGATGATATCACAGTATTTTCAGACTCCAATGATCAACATCTCAAACATCTAAAAAGGGTTTTCCAGAAATGTAGAAAGTTTGGCATCTCATTGACTCCAAAAAAGTCAAAATTTGGAATGTAAGAAGCAAAATTACTTGAAAACATCATTTAAAAGGATTAAAATATACCCCAGCAGAGTGGAAGCAATTCTGAAGATCGACACTCCTAGGAGCAAGAAAGAGGTACAATCTTTTCTAGGAAAAGTGAATTTTTTTAGAAGGTTTATTCCTAACTTGGTTGAGATCATAAAGTATATCACAAATATGCTTAGGAAAAGAAATGAAATAAAATGGAATCCTAGATATAGGAAGTCTTTCGAATATATTAAAGTGGCACTGACCAAAGCTCTAGTGTTAGCCAGCTCGAATTTTACAAAAGGTTTTATCTTGTTTTCTTTTTCTTCAAAACACACCATTGTTGGTGTTTTGTTGCAAAAAGATGAACAAAAATTTGAAATGCCTATAGATTATTATAGAAAGACATTTAGAGACTCCCCACTAAGGTATGACATCATGGAAAAACAAGCATATGCCTTGGTGAAATCTCTTAAAGAATTTAGAACTTATATCTTTCATTCTCATGTCATCACTTATGTACCTAACAATTTTGTAAAGGACATTTTGACTCAGCCCAATCATGAAGGGAGAAGGGGAAAATGGATAGCAGTAATGTTGGAATATGACCTAGAAATAAAACCTACAAAGATGATTAAGGGTCAAGGGCTTGAAAAATTGATGACACGGTCAAATTGTGATATTTTGGGAATCAATTTTATGGTTGATTTATCAGAAAATTCAGAAGAAGAAATAGTTCCACAGATATCCCAAAGGTTTCTTGATTCTCCTTGGTATGCTAATATTATTTATATATTAAGAAATTTACAAGCTCCTCCTAGGTTGAGCAAAACCAGAGCTAGATTTTTTAAATTGAAAGAAGCAAAGTTTTGTATTCTTGACCATTATTTGTATTGGAAAGATCCAGGTGGGATCTTGTTAAGTTGTTTGTTGGAAGAAGAAATGAAAAAGGATATCAAAGAGTTTCACAAAGGTTATTGTGGTGGACATCATTATTGGAAGACTATTTCACACAAAATATTGAGGGCATGGTTTTATTGGCCCGGTATTTTTTTTGATGTATATAGGAAGTTTCCAGCTTCCATGAATGTCAGATATTCGATGGAAAAAGAAAGTTGCATCATCTACCTTTAAAGCCTGTCTCTGTTGAAGCACCATTCATGCAATGGTGTTTTGATTTTATAGGGGAAATTCATCTACCATATTCTTCTTAGCATAGGTGGATATTGAAAGCCACTGACTACTTCACCAAATGGATCGAAGCAGTCCCCACAAGGCAAGCCACTGATACTTTCATCATTTAATTTTTAGAAAGTAATATTCTTTCTATATTTGGTTGTCTAGTCAATATCATCACTGACAATGCAACAACATTCAAATCCAAGAAAATGGAGAAATTCTACAGTGACTATATTATAACTCTTGGTCATTCGACAACTTATTACCCACAGGGTAATGGGTTGGTTGAATCGTCTAACAAAATATTGACCAAGATTATTAAAAATATTCTACAGGAGAACAAGAAGGCTTGGCACAAAAAGCTCATATATGTGTTATGGGATGACAGAATTACCACTAAAAGGTCTATTTCCACATCGCCTTTCTAGATCGTATATGGTTCAGAGGAAGTTTTCCCTACCTCATTAGGACTGCTAGTGATGAGACTGCTACAAGAACAAGAATTTGAACCCAATGATTCTTTAAGGAGAATAAACCAACTAATCCATGTACAACAAATGAGAGAAGAGGTATTCAATAAATTACAGCTGCACCAAGATAAAGGGAAAAGAGATTTTGATAGACACACTAAGGAAGATGATTTCAAGGTGAATGATTTGGTACTTAAGTGGGAGGCGAGGAATGAAGACAGAGGGAAACATGGAAATTTTGATCATGTTTGGCTAGGACCATTCAATATTGTTGCATACCATGGGAACAATGCCTATTTTTTGTAGGAGCTTAATGGAGATCATATTGGTGGGGGACCTATGAATGGCAGGTTTCTCAAACATTATTTGGTTTAAAAAAATATTTCAATCTCTTCTTGCCATTGTAAATAACCATTTTATTTTTAGATGAATCATTTCGAATCAATAATCAGCAGAAAATTGAATCCCGAAGTGAAGGCCCTAAGTTTATGTTGAGTTTGGTTATCAAAGTTGTGTCAAGAGAGTTTTGTAAATGAGTTAATTTTTTTAGTTTAGAATTTTGAGTCAAATAAATCCCAATGGTTAGGCACTTGGTCTACTATTCTTTGCTACCTCAGTGGGAGGATAGCATCCCCATTGGAACCGGTTGTTAGCACCATGTTTTTTATAGTTAGAGTCATAGGTTTGTCCAATTTTTTAAAGACATATCTTGGTTTTTTGTAAAAAACAAAGCTTTCCTAAATAAATCGCAGTTGGTGTGTCAAAGTTTATGAGGTCAGTGAAAAAACTAAGGGATGGTTTGAAAAGTCGAATAAGGACTTTGGATAAAAGTCGATAAAAGGGTGTAAGGTTAATCATGTTTGAATTGTAAGTGTTTATCTTCTTAAATCTCGAGTCATGTCAAAATGGGGAATTTAGGTAACAAAGTTGAGTCAATTGGTTAGGATAAAGGTCATTTCAAAAGATATTATGAGCATCACTACCTATTCATGAAGTCAGAAAAGTGAATAATCATGGCACTCCTATTGTTTGTACTTTTTCACACTTCAAAAGAGTACTCACTGCACGAGTTCACTACACAAATATTTAACCTGGATTCGAGCTTCTCGTCGCTATGGATTTACCCTCCTTTTCCATGATTTCATTCCTTATCCGTTCAAGAATAAATATTGGTCACCCTTCATGCTTCTCCATCACTTTTAGAATTTGTGCATCATCCATAGTTTTTCCAACAAGTTCTAAATCTCTTTGCTCCGTAAATATTATTTGTTGTCAGTCATTACGAAAGTCTGCTATTTAAGTTATGTTGTGTATCCTCCATTGCTTTCAGCGATTGTTCAAAAAACTTTCTTGGATCTCGTTGCAAACTAGCTTTTTAGAACGAGTTGTTTCCTCTTATAGTTGGCCTTCTTTATTCTGAGCTACCTACTATTGCATTGGGATTTTTCATTGCGCAAAGTTTCCCATTGTTGTTTACTTCCATGCCAAGTTTTCCACTGCGCCGAAATTTTCTGACCCACTTTATTGTTTCAATGAGTTTCTCATTGTGCCAAATTTTCTGCTACTGATTTTGTTGTCGCGCAAAGATTCTTGTTGCTACCTTTTCTTGTACCTTTTGCAAAGTTCACCATTCTTATTTATTTCGCAAAGAGGCTATTACAATTTATTGTTGTACCTGAAATTGACATATACCAACACCATGGAAACTTCCCAAAGAAAAATAAAGAATGCAAGAAGCGGTAGGGTCATGAGGTTTGAACCTCAGGATTTAAAGTTAATAAATGCAAAACTGACAATCAGGGCATATTTTAAAAAATAAGGATGTATGTGTTTTTGTGAAAGGATTCAAGGATATAATGTGAAAATAACTAAGCAATTCGCCCTAAATTTTACTGGTGTCAGTGCAACAATTGCAGGAATCACTTTCCAAGTGATAGAGGAAACTATGTCGGTTGTGATGGAGATCCCGCTACAAGGAGAAAAATGGTTTAAAGGTATGCCTTTAGACACTTCATGTTATATGGATTTCATCAATCCTGAATATCAAAATTGGAAAGTTGGAGTCGACATTCCCAGCGAGTATCTCCTGGAACCTTTTGAGAAAATTTTGAAGATAATCAGGAAATACTTCACCTGTGAGGGAATATTCGATAAGTTGCATCCATACCACATCAATTTACTGATGCATTTCACAGCGAGAAATCCATTAAACTTACCTCTCTTCTTGTTTCGAAGATTGGTAAAGATGGTAGATAGTGTTCAAGTCAAAGCTAATCATTCCATTTTTCATTAATTAAGATGTTGGTGGTTGAAGATATGATAAATTCAAACAAGGACTAGAATTCCTTTCTGATTTTGGAAAACATTCTCATAAACCCTAAAGGAGACATTCCTCTGTCTGCTGAGAAATCAATGCTTCATAGTTCAGAGGAAAAAAGAGGAGATGTTACTAAAAGAAGAAAAGGGAAAGAAATGGAAAACTCGACACTCAATCAACGAACATCCCATAAGAGAAGCAAGTTAAGATTTACTGATAAAACTGAGGAGATTCAATCTCCTAGTAAATTGTGCACCAGGTCCTCTTCCAGGATATTTCCCATACCCACAATTCAGTTAGAGCTTGTTGAATGTGAAAACCAGGGAATTGATGAAAAGAAGGTGGAGTTAGGTAAGGAAAATGCAAATACTCAGGAGGTGATACAACAACTAAAGAAAGCTCAAAACATCATAGCCCAATTTTATCAAGAAAATAGAGAATTGAGAAGGAATCTAGCAGAAAAAATTATTGAAACACCAGCATCACAGAGTCAAGCAGGTCAAATATCTCCTACCTCACCAACAACAAGAGAAAATAATATAAATTGGCTTAAAAAGCAGCTCATAAAGGCCCAATATGTGATCATTGAGCTTAGGGAGGAAAAAGGGATATTAGAGGAAAGAATCATGGAACATTTCAAGGAATGCATACCAGTTATCAATAAGGCATGTGCATCTCTCTCCAATACTCAATCAAAATTGAAAAGAAATGTGGCCTTGTTGAGACAAATGAAGAATTTGAAAAGACAAATCTTGTCATTGAGAATGAAAAAAGGACCTTACAACTCCAGGTGACTTTGGAAAATGAAGCTATGGAAAAATTGGATGATCCCATTCTCTACAACCAACTGGATTCACACACACAACCTCTGTATGAAGATCTATCGCATGAAATCACTACATAGATTTCACAGCCATCAGTTGTGCAACAGAAGCCAGAATCTATTGCGTAGTGGTGAAAGTGTTGTCCAACAATACACGTGATGATTCATCACATCCATTTTATTTTTATTTACCTAAAGAATTTATGATTGTAAACAACATCCCGGATAGTTTTATGATTTCTAGATCGACTTTCCTATTTTTGATAATTTTTATAAAGGTTGTTGTTTTCTTTGAAAACAAAAAGATTCACAACTCTAAGAGATAGCAGTATGATTCCTATAAGCTTAGTGTAGCTTTGTTTTTTATATATTGTTGATTATTTGGGTTGGTTTTCATTGATGTCAACCCTTGAAGAAATTCTAGTAGCGAATTCTGGTAGCACAAAGGTTTGGGTAATGGACCCATGTTTGTTTGATGTATAATGGTATGAGTTTTAATATATGTGAAGGTAATATTATTCTAGATGGATATTACATGTCATTCCATTTCCGGTGGTATGTCGAACGCCACATAATTCCTCATGGTTAGAGAGTTATGGTCATGTGAAGTTCGAGAACCCTCATGAGTCATCTAGAAGCCCCAAAAGGTCAAAGTAGTCAAAGTGGTTGCAAAGACAAAATTATTTAAATAATAAAGTGAAGTGATGAGTGTACTATAGGTCAAAGTGTATACAAAATAAATGATTTAAATAACAAAGTTAATGGAGAAATTACTAAGTGGACAAGTGGTTAGAAGTGGGATAGCCCTAAAATAAGGAAAGTGGTTTAAGAGATTTTAAAAGGTAAATAATAAAGTGAAGTGATGAGTGTACTATAATTAAAAGTGGATACAAAATAAATTGTTTGAATAATAAATTTAATGGAGAAATTACTAAGTGGACAAGTGGGTTAACCCTAAAATAAGGAAAGTGGGTTAAGATGGTTAAAAGGTAACCCCTTAAGGAAGCTACATGAAAGTATAGATAAGAGGCAATGCTCTCTCATTTTAATCACACTTAAGAATATTGAATATCTACAAGTGACTGAGGTAACCAAATGATATCTAGGCTAAATTTCAGAGGAAAGGTGAAGTAAAGAAGACCGAAATTCAAGGAAGAATAAATTATTTTGATGATGCTTTCTAAGGTATGTTATTTACAGATCATCTCACCATTTTCACTGTAACTTTTTTTCTATAATGATTCAGATCATGAAATTGGGAGGTCGTTGAGAAAACATATCCAGGTATTTGTGATCAAAATTCCATCTTGTGTGTCGTTTCATTTTTGGAGTTACACTCCATGGAAAATAGGATTTGTGGCTAGTCTTGAAACTTGTCTAAAACAAGTGTTTCGGGTAAAAATGTCATAACTTATTCATAATAGATCCAAATTCAAAAAGACCAAATTTATTGGTTATATTACATTCTGTAGTATTTTTTGTACCATTTTCATATCCATAAAACAAATATTCTGTGTGGGGCATGCTCTACAAGTTCTCTCTCTAGAAAAATGCAGAATTCAACAAGGTATGCCATTTTTGTTATAACTCTTTTCCTGAGAGGTTCCAAGTAGTGAAATATGGAGGAATTGCATAAAATAAACTGAAGAACATTGTGTACCATTTTAAAATATTTATTCATTACAGGTACATAGTTATGATTATTGCAAGTTAGGGTTGTTGACTAATCCAAAATTAGTCATGTGAGACTAAAGTAAAGTTTGATGAAAATGTTAGTCTCTTGTTGTTAAAGTTAAGGAAGGTTTGCAAGTGTGTGATCATATACACCAGGTCTATTACAGAGTTACAAATCAGATTTGGATGATGAAATTTATGAGGGCTTTTGATTGAGGTACATGTTGGGTACATGGTTGAGACAAGTAGTTGATTATTTGTCACATACATGAGGTGTATAGTTGATGATGTTGGTACATCTTGATGAGTCATAGCTTATGTATTTAATGCATGATTGGTACATATTTGGCGCATGGTTGATGCACTCATTGATGGTACAGGTTGAGGTACAGGTTGGTGAATGCTTGATGCACTTGTCCATGGTACTGGTTGATTATGGGTTGTTTGGACAGGTTAGTGTGACAGGTTATTTGTATAGGTTTGATGCATGGTTGATGCATTTGTTTATGGTACAAGTTTATGTATGGTACATGTTGGCACAAGTTATTGGTGCAAGTTGTTACAAGTTGATTACAGGTTTATTGGTACATGTTTACAACAATATATCGCATAGTGATAGTGTGACAGTGGTTCCATCATTTTACTTCTATGTGAGGACGGTTGAATGGGGAAAGTACAAGTGGTTGTAGCCACCTTATGGTTGTAGATGGAGAACATAGGGGGTTGTAGCCTCCTTCTGTTTGTAGCCAGAGAATTGGGGAGTTGGAGCTTCCCTCATGTTGTAGCCTGAGAAACTAGGGGGTTGTAGCCAAAGAATTGAGGAGTTGGAGATTCCTTCAAGTTGTAGCCTAAGAAACTAGAGGGTTGAGCCTCCTTCCAGTTGTATCTAGAAAACAAAAGAATTTGGTGCTTCCAATGAATGTAATTCTTAAAGACATATAAGAAAAATCTTTAAGTGGTTGTCTCCCACTTTGGGTTTCCACGTAAAAACACTGGTGTACTGTGTATGTGTATGACTACTCATTTGTACATTGTTTATTTATTCTGCAACTATTGGATGATAATGCTCTATTATTGGTTCACACCCCCCTCTCAGTAATCCAACATATATAGGGATTGTTTTGATGTAAATAGGGGGTGCATGGGAAAAAGTATAGATATATCGATCCCCTATGTAATTTCTTGAATCAAAAGAAATGAAAATGCAGAAGTCCTGAGTTCCAGAGTCAAAGAAGAAGAGCTTCAAACTTACAGAGGTCATTTCAAACAACTAAATATGAAGGAAGATGAGAATATTGCAGCTTACTTCTTACGAGTCGATGAAACAGTAAATGCAATCCTAGCATTGGGAGAAGAAATTAAAGAATCTATAATTTTTCAAAAGGTACTAAGATCTCTTCCTATGAGATTTGATCCTAAGATATCAACACTGGAAGAAAGAGCAGATCTAGACTCAATAAGCATGGACGAACTACATGGAATCTTCACAGCATATGAAATGAGAACTGAACAAGAAAATACATATATAAAAGAAGAATATTTCAAAGAATCCAAAAGGTCAAATCAAAAGGGAAAGAAAAAATAAAAAGAACACAGCAGCAGTAGTGACATCTTAGAATATGATGAAGAAATGGCCAATTTTGTCAAGAGATTGAACAAGGGAACCAACGGAAGATATAAAGGTAAGTTTCCATTGATTTGTTTTAATTGTGATGGTATTGTTCATTTTTCTAATAAGTGTCCTCATAAGAAAAATAAGGGGAATGATGAAGATTACTCAAATAGAAAACAAACATATAAAGACAAAGAAAGTTTTCAAGAAAACCTTATGCACCAAAGAAGACATCTCCTCATCAGATGAAGATGAAGTCAGTGACAGTGAGACAGAAAAAAATTTATTCATGGCAGTAGAAGACTCTGATAAAGAATACACCGAAGAAGAATATGAAGAGGCGTAATTTGACTACCAAGAAGAATTGTTCACTGCCATAGAAGTTATAAGAAGAGAAAAGAGGAAAAACAAGAAGCTACAAGAAGAACTAGACAAGAAGGAAGACACTCAAGAACTAGAGCAGATCATCATGGAATTGAAGGTTCAAACAAAAGAATATAAAATAATTGAAGAAGCACTCAAAGAATAGTTAGAATAAAGACACAGGATCATTGGAAATTTGGAAGCAAAGATTGTCACATTGAGAAAGGATCTTCAAAAGAAAAATATGCAGAACAAATCAAAAGTTTTGGATGACATTATCAGTAGTCAAAGGCCTAATCATGACAAGTCTGGACTTGGATACAATCATACAGAAAAGGGATCAATCTCCAAAGCAACAGAATAAGAAACATATCGAAAATGTTATGCAGAAACAATCAAAGGGGATAGGAAGACCTACAAGAAAGATTACAGGGACACTCCTCCACCGAGAAGATTTAGATTTCAAAATCAACGACCGACAAAAACAAATAGGTCTCGGGAAGAAGAAGGATTCATAAGAGTAACTCCTTTCAAAATATCTTCAACTCCCAGGTATCAAACTATATTTTTGGTTTTATATTATGCATGTAATAATTTTGGACATAAAGATGTAAATTGCAGAGCTAATAGCAGGAACATAAATGGTTATCCAAGAAGGCCTAGTGAAACATAGAGAAGAAGCTACAATAGTTTTTAAGCATTGAGAACTGAAGTGGAATTATACAAGTTCAATAACTTTGGACACGTGGCCAAATATTGTAGAATGATAGTCCCTCCTAGAGAACCACAACAGAACAACAATAGTCAGAGATAGGAGCCTCATAAGAGAACATGGATAAGAAAGTAGAATCAGTATAGCAATGAAGAATGCACACTCACTCTACAAGATAAGAAGAAGAAGCATGGTTGGTATGTTGATAGTGGTTGTTCAAAACACAAAGAGTAGGTAAACAAATACCAAGTCCCATAGATCGCAAGATTGGAAATAAAACGAGATGAAGAAAATTCTACAGAGAAAAGGAAATATGTCAGATACAGAAAGATTTGAAAAATAACTGAAAGAAAATAAGGACAAGTAAATAAGGAACATGTTCAAGAGATTTTACTCTCAAGCACTATAGTGAAAGTTGAATCCACAGACATAAAGAAAGAAGTCAGAGCTCAAATAGATGATGAATCTACTAATGAAGATGATGATGAATACACTTCAGAGAAGGAATTGTTCTAAGCCATCCATCTTAGAGACTCCCAGATAATATGAATAATAGACAGGGGGAGTCTATTCCATAGCTGAGATAGACCAGAGAACCATCCTTCAAGAAGCTTGCAGAATTTGAGTAGACAGATTCAGTGCATTCAATTAGCAGAAGTACAATATGATATATTAATCAGTTGTAGTAGTACTTCATGATAGTACAATGACATATGAGTCAAAATTATGGACAATTGTGTAGCAGAGTCTTGAACAGTATGAATAAATATGGACGTGAAATCATCTTTTCTTAATGGGGAACTTGAAGAAGAAGTCTACATTAAAAAACTGGTTCCTAGAGCATGGTAATCTAGAATGGATAAATATCTATAGCAGGTAGGGTTCAGTAAAGTAATTTCAAACAACAACCTCTACATCAAGATATTTCAAAGCAACCAAGGAATTTTTATTTCTCAAACTAAGTATATCAGAGAAATGCTAAACAGGTTCGGAATGGAAGATTGCAAACCAGTTACCACTCCTATGCAAACCAGTTGCAAGTTGAGAAAAGATGATGATTCAAAGTCTACAGACCAAATACAATACAAGTCAATGATTGGTAGCTTACTATATGTGACAGCATCTAGACCAAATGTAATGGAGTCAGTTGGACAACTGGCACAATTTCAAGCAGCACCAAAGGAATCGCATGTATTAGCAGTGAAGAGGATTTTCAGATATCTCAAAGGAAAAGAAGAGTTTTGATTATGGTATCCAAAATGAAAGGATATATCACTTATTTCTTACACAGATGTAGATTGGTCAGGTTACATTGACGACCGACGAAGCACCAGTGGAGTAATGTTCTACTGGGGTGAGTGTTTAGTATCTTGGCTAAGAAAGAAACAATCATAAGTATCTTTATCTATAGCCGAAGCAGAGTATATTGTAGTAGCAGGATGTTGTACTCAGGTTCTATGGATGAAACAAACTTTGACAGATAAACAGGTTGAGTATGATGAACCCATTCCAATCTATTGTGATAATACAAGCACCATTAGTATCTCAAAGAACTCAGTGATGCACTCTAAGATGAAACACATTCCAATAAAGTATCACTTTCTATAGAAACAGGTTGCAGAGAAGAAAAATTAGAGTTGAATATGTGGGCACAAAACAACAAGTGGAAGACATCTTTACAAAACCTCTTCCAAGGGAAGCCTTTGGGTATTTTCGCCAGAGACTCAGAGTAATTTCTACTCCAAAATGTTTTTTTTTGAATTATTATCTTATATGTATTAGATTTACATGAGAAAGCACCATAAAAAGGACATTTCAGGTTGGGGGATCTTGTTTCAGGAAGATTTCAGTCAAGGGGATTATCCCCAAGGATAGTTCAGTTAGGGGGAGCAGCCCCGGATGGAAAGATACATTTTCCATTGATGACAAAGGGGGAGATATTTATCATATGCAAAGGTAAATGCTTGAAGAGAGAGCATAGAGGCCTGGTTCTAGGGGAGCGATGATCACAGGGGGAGCATGAGTGATATGACTTCAGTATTTCATCAGAGTGTTTCCAACAATGCCAAAGGGGGGTATTGTTGAGTATTTGGGTTGGTTGTCATTGATGTCAACCATTGAAGAAATTCTGGTAGCACAAAGGTTTGGGTAATGGACCCAAGTTCATTTGATGTATAATGGTATGATTTTTAATATATTTGAAGGTAATACTATTCTATATGGATAGTATATGTCATGTCATTTCTGGTGGTATGTGGAACGTCACATAACTCCTCACGGTTAGAGAGTTATGGCCATGTGAAGTTGGAGAACCCTCATGAGTCATCTAAAAGACCCAAAAGGTCAAAGTAGTCAAAGTGGTTGCAAGGACAAAATTATTTAAATAATAAAGTGAAGTGATGAATGTACTATAAGTCAAAGTGGATACAAAATAAATTATTTATATAATAAAGTTAATGGAGAAATTACTAAGTGGACA
>ML789582.1:151313-167316 GCA_009831015.1 Picea engelmannii
ATAGATATATCGATCCCCTATGTAATTTCCTAAATATAAATAAATACAAATGCAAAAGTCATGAATTAGAGAGTCAAAGAAGCAAAGATTCAAATTTACAGAGGTCAGTTCGAACAACCAAAGATGAAGGAAGATGAGAATATTGCAGCTTACTTCTTACAATTCAATGAAGCAGTAAATGCAATCATAGGATTGGGAAAAGAAATTAAAGAATCTATCATTGTTAAAAAAGTATTAAGATCTCTTCTTATGAGATTTGATCCTAAGATATCAGCACTAGAAGAAAGAGAATATCTAGACTCAATAAGCATGGACAAACTACATGGAATCTTTACAGCATATGAAATGAGAACTAAACACGGAAATTCAGATATAAAAGAAGCATCTTTCAAAGCATACAAAAGGTCAAAGAAAAATGGAAAGAAAAAATAAAAATAACATAGCAGCAGTAGTGACATCTCGGAATATGATGAAGAAATGGTCAATTTTGTCAAGAAATTGAACAAGGGAACCAACATCAGATATAAAGGTAAGCTTCCATTGATTTGTTTTAATTCTTATGGTATTGGTCATTTTGATAACAAGTGTCCTCATAAGAAAAATAAGGGGAATGATGAATATTACTCAAATAGAAAAAAAAAACCATATAAAGGAAAAGGAACCACAAAGAAAGTTTTCAAGAAAAGCTTATCCACCAAAGAAGACATCTCCTCATCAGATGAAGATGAAGTCAGTGACAGTGAGATAGAAAGAGTTTTATTCATGGAGGTAGAAGAATCTGAAGAAGAATATGAAGAGGCAGAAGTTGACTACCAAGAAGAATTGTTGACTTCCATAGAAGTTATAAGAAGAGAAAAGAGGAAAAACAAGAAGCTAAAAGCTAAACTAGACAACAAGGAAGACACTTAAGAACTAGAGAAGATCATCAAGAAATTGAAGGTTCCAATAGAAGAATATAAAATAATTGAAGAAGCACTCAAAGAACAGTTAGAATAAAGACACAAGATCATTAGAAATTTGGAAGCAGAGATTGTCACATTTAGAAAGGATCTTCAAAAGAAAAATATGCAGAACAACTCAAGTTTTGGATGACATTATCAACATTAAAAGGCCTAATCATGACAAGTCTAGACTTGGATACAATCAGACAAAAAAAGGATCAAGATCCAAAAAAATAGAACAAGAAACATATCAAAAAAGTTATGCAGTAACAATCAAAGGGGATAGGAACACCTACAAGGAAGATTACATGAACACTCCTCCACCGAGAAGATTCAGATTTCAGAATCAACGAATGACAGAAACAAATAGGCCTCAAGAACAATAAGAATTCATAAGAGTAACTCCTTTCAGAATATCTTCAACTCCCATGTATCAAACTATCCTTTTGGGTTTATGTTATGCATGCAATAATTTTGGACATAAAGTTGTAAATTGCAAAGCTAATAGAAGGAACATAAATGGTTATCCAAGAAGGCCTCGTGAAACATAGAGAATAAGCTACAACAAGTTTGAATCATTGAGCATTAAAATGGAATGCTACAAGTGCAATAATGTTGGACACATGGCCAAATATTGTATAATGACAGTCCCTCCTAGAGAACCACAACATAACAACAATAGTCATAGACAGGAGCCTTAGAAGAGAGCATGGATAAGAAAGAAAAATTAGTATAGAAATGAAGAATCCACACTCGCTCTACAAGCTAAGAAGAATAAGTGTGGTTGGTATGTTGACAATGGTTGTTCAAAACACGAAGAACAGGTGAACAAAGACCAGGTCCCAGAGATGACAAGATTGGAAATAAAATGAGATGAAGAAAATTCTATAGAGAAAAGGAAAGATGTCAGATACAAAAAGATTTGGAAAATAACTAAAACAAAAGAAGGACATGTAAATAAGGAACAAGTTCAAGAGATTTTACTTTCAGGGACTTTAGTGAAAGTTGAATCCATAGATAGAAAGAAATAATTCATAGCTCAGAGAGCTGATGAATCTACTAATGAATATGATGATGAATACACTTCATAGAAGGAATTGTTCTGAGCCATCCAGCTTAGAAACTCATAGATAATATGAATAATAGATAGGAGGAGTCTATGTGATAGCTGAGACAGACCAGAGAACCATCCTTCGAGCAGCTTACAAAATTTGAGTAGACAAATTCAATGCATTCATTTAGTAGAAGTAAAATATGATAGATTAAGAAATTGTAGTAGTACTTCATGATAGTACAGTGACATATTGATACAGGAGCATCGTACGTAGCTAGCCAAGCAAGCATCAAGGTGGAAGACAGCTAGAAAAGCACTAGTGCACATTTGAAATGTTTTGAAAAATTAATGAGTGGATATTAATGTAATAGCTACGGGAAGCATACTTACATTTATATCTTGGAGTTGTGAATAGATATTGAGTGATTTCTCTCATCTGTCGAATGTAATAGGCATTTAAGTCTGTTTAATGAAAGTAGGTAGATTTTATTTAATGGATTAGACAGCTTAGAAGTGTAGGAGGGAAAACGAATATGGACACCCTCACCCTTGTATCATTAAAGAACATGAACATTGTGATCATTCAGATTTCATAAGTTGTAGAGCTATAGCAGAGAACTGTAGAGGAGAACCCATGTACAGGAGCACTTGAGTTAAAATATAAATCTTTGACTCAATCTTCAAGGTGTTATGATACTTACTGTTAACATTTGTTAAATGGTATGTTTATAGTTGTTTTATTTTCTCTGTTATGCATTTGTTTCAATGTTGTGTCGGGTGTATGATTTCATGTTGAGTGTATGAAGTATGAAAGAGGAGAAGAATGAGTTTCAATTGTTTCTCTTCCTAAGAATTCCTGCAAAGAGTGTAGTGAACGTCCGCAAGGTGTGCGTTGACGAGGATCTGAATTTTATCTCTGAAAACTCAAGAGAGATATCATTGTTCTCATAACCAGCAAGAGTGCGGGTGAGGCACAGAGTCGTGCAAGGTGTGCGCAGGCTGGTTGAATCCTTAGAACTTATCAATAAGGTGAAGGTTGAAAGACTACTGTTGCAAGAGTGCATAGGGTCAAAGACTCAAGTAAATAGAGGTTATTTGAAAGTTGTCGCAAGGAGTGTGAGCAGGATTCCTTTTGGGGGCTTGAGTTTACAAGTGAGAGCTCAGGAGGGATAGCACCTTTGAAGTGTTCAAAGGGAGGTGGAGATCGAAATCATCTCGTAGAAGTCAAGTTTAGGTGGAAGGACGCCAAGTCATTTTGGCCAGAGATCCTTGAAGAAGAGTGAACAAACGGTGAAATTTCATCGTGGAAGAAGTGCGAAATCCCGTGGACCGTTGGATCTCGCATATCTGTGAGAAGGTTAAGGTTGAGTGTCTTTTAGTGTTCAGGAGCTCAGGAGGAGTAGCGACCATTGGATGAGAAGCAACAGGAGTAGTTGATTCCCCTTTGGAGTGAAATTTTGGCATTTCGGCATTTTAGGGTTGGGCATTTCAGCAATTCCAATGACAAGGAACGGCGCACTTTGTGTTGAAAACTTTGAAGTCGTGAAACGCGACGTGTCTTTGGAGTAGGGTTGTGGTCACGGAGGAAGCAGTCACATGGACTGAGATTTGGTCAGAGGATAATCGTCATTGAGCCCATTTCGGCATTTTGACATTTCAGGGTTCAGGAAGTAGAGGAGGATATGATTTTGGAATCAAGAATTTCAAACTCCTGGTTTGCGAAATCCTGAAAAATCCAGAGCCGTCGAATCGAGAATATCTCAGTCGTGGATCGCGTGGGAGGTGAAGCTTCGGGAATTCGGGAATCAGATTTTTGAAAGGTAAGGAAACTCTCTATTGTGGATTTTCATGAGTCACGAAATCATGAATAGTGAAAGGAAAAATTACTGAAAGGTTGAGGGACAATAGTTGTTGGGCCCCAATTGGGTTTTGGGGTTTCAGGATTCAAGAGGTAGGGTTGCATGGTCAACACAACTCCCGAAATCACGAAGAGAGAAACACCGAAAGGTGGGTCCCAAGTATCAGTCAAAGGGTACATACGATAGAAGTCAAAGGAGTGGTCAAGGTTTGGAGAAAATCCCGAAAGAAAGTAAGTCGTTGGGTCGAGGTAGGCCCACAATCGTTGATCTCACCAAAGGAGAAATTTCAAAGTTCACGGAATGGAGTTACCAGTGGTTGGGGTTGTTTCATTTCAAACTCCCGGTTACCGAAATCTCGATACAGCCAGGACCATTGGATCGAAGCAGGCTCATAGCCGTCGATCTCATCTAAGGGAGTGATTTCGGGTTTCGGGGTTTGAAGAGTCAAAAGACTCGACCCTCTTGCATCGTTGAGTCACGAAATGCGAAAAGAATCTCTTGGCTTGGTTGGAGGTCATATCTGGTGGTCGTGTGGAGGTGAAGACTCATTCCTGGTGCACGTTGTGGAGGTGAGGTTTTTGTGAAGGACCTGTGGATAGGATTCGTGGGGTTCCAGTGAGGGCCCGAAAGAACTATTTTAGTTCTACAGATTCAAAGAAGATCGATCCTATGTGGATCTTGGCCCAAGGGTCAGGGGTCTATGTCATTTGTGGTATTAGAGCCCAGAACAAATTCTTTGCTTTATGTAGTAGAGAGAAAAGAGGAAACTTTTCAGCCATGTCGTCGATAAGAAGAGATTGGAAAATGCTTGATCCAACAGTGGAAAAAGAAATGCATGAGTTACGTGCCAGGCTTGATGCTATGGAGACAGCACAAAGGCGCACAGTCGACATTGGGGATATCAGTGAGGATGAAAGTGAAAATGAAGCTGGAAACGAAGAAGTTGCAGTCGAAGATGTTGCAGAAGAACACCTATTCAGGGTTGTTGCAAGGATAGGTGCCAGAGAAAAAATGGACATTCCCATGTATGAGGGAAACTTAGATGTTGAAGAACTTCTAGACTGGATTAGAGCTCTAGAAAAATACTTCGACTATGAGGATGTCGAGGAAGATAAGAAATTCAAACATGTCGTTACTAGACTTAAAGGGCATGCAGCGCTGTGGTGGGATGAACTGCAGACTGACAGACGTTGCAAGGGAAAGCAGAAAATCAAAAGCTGGGATAGAATGGTTGCAAACATGAAAGACAATTTTATACCCAGGGATTATCAAATCACTCTGTTTTGGAGGATGCAGAATTTGAGACAGAAGTTGATGTCAGTGAAGGATTACACTGAAGAATGCTACAGGATAAACATTAGAGCATGTCATCGGGAAATCGATGATGAAAAATTTGCCAGGTACATGAATGGTCTACGATATGATATTCAAGATGAGATGAGCATGATGAACATTCAAAATGTGGAATATGCTTATCAGATAGCTTTGAAAGCTGAAGAGAAGCTGAGCTGGAAGTAAGGTCAAAGAGGCTGAGGTAGAAGTCAAGTTAGAGGCAAAACAATTGCCCAAGACAGAACTCAGAAACCTAAATAAGAGGGGAAGAAACCTCAACCTGAGAGAGGAGGAAGCTCACAAGGAAGGCAGTATGCTGATAGAAATACTTTTCCTTGAGCCAGAGGAAGAGGTAGAGGAGGTGAAGTGAAATTATTCGTTTGTGGAAAAATCGGACATAAATCCTATGAGTGTCCAGATAATAAGAAATATGGTGGTGAAACTCACATTTCTGAAGCTCAAGGACGGAATGTTGAAGCAGAAGACGCTGAGGGAGAAATATCTTTGATGATGAGGAAATTTCTCTTGAATCCAGAGAAGGAGGCAGAGAACCCAGCCCAAAGAAACAATATGTTTCAGACTACTTGCAAAACTAAGGATAGGGTATGCAAGGTCATAGTGGATAGAGGTAGCACAGACAATCTTGTATCTACAGAGATGGTAGAAAAGCTGGAGCTGGAGACTGTTGTACATCCAAGCCTATACAGAGTTTCGTGGCTACAAAAAGGACATCAGGTAAATGTCACTAAATAGTGTTTAGTTGAATTTAAAATAGGAGGACATAAAGATGAAATATTATGTGATGTCATTCCCATGGATGTTTGTCATCTATTATTGGATAGATCGTGGCAATATGACAGAAACGTAGTTCATGATGGGAGAAAGAACACGTACACCCTGGAAAAAAATGGTAGGACCCACATGTTGTTGTCGATTAAGGATAAAGAAGTGAAAACATAGATGAGCAACATTGTACTTCTCATGAGTGGGAAGGAAATTCTTAATGAGGTTAAGAAGAAGGAAGACACACAATTTATTTTGGTCAAGAATCCCAAAATTGTTTTGACCAGTACGAGAATAGATGATTTACTAGAAGAAATCCAAGAGTTGCTAGGAGAGTTTGTTGATATAGTGGTGGACGAACTACCTTGTTCATTTCCACCTATCAGGAGTATAAGCCATCATATCGATCTTATACCTGGAGCCAGTTTTCCAAACAAATCCGCGTATAGGTCGATGCCACAGGAAAATGAAGAAGTTAAGAGACAGGTCTAGGACTTAATGGACAAAGAATTGATTCAGGAGAGCTTGAGTCCATGCATTGTTCCGACAGTGCTCAGCCCAAAGAAAGACGGAGGTTGGAGAATGTGTACAGACTCAAGGGAAATCAATAAGATTACCATCAGATACAGATTTCCATTGCCGAGGATGAACGACTTGATGGATTTCTTGAGTGGAGCAAAGTTTTTTTCAAATATTGATTTGAAAAGCGAGTATCATCAAATTCGAATGAGAGAAGGTGATGAATGGAATATAGAATTCAAGATGAATGAGGGGATGTATGAATGGCTTGTCATGCCATTTGGCTTAATGAATGCACCCAGTACTTTCATGAGGTTGATGAATGAAGTCCTAAAGGATTTCATAGGGAAATTCGTCATTGTATATCTTGACGATATATTAATTTTCAACAAAACAAAAGCATAACACTTTAAGCATCTAGTTGCAGTAATGAGGAGATTACAGCAGGAGAAATTGTTGATTAATATGAAGAAATCGTCATATATGAGGATAGAACTCATTTATTTGGGTTTTGTTATCGCTACAAATGAATTAAAAATGGATCCAGAAAAGATAAAGGTGAATAAGAATTGGCCATCGCCGAAGAGCGTGTTTGAAGTTAAAGCTTCCATGGTTTGGCTAGATTCTATAGGAAATTCATCCGAAACTTCAGCGAAATTAGCGCACCGATGATGGATATGGTGAAGAAAAGACATAAATCTTTTCACTAGACGGAGGAAGCAGAGAAGAGCTTCAACCTGCTGAAGAAGAAGATCATTGACCAACCAATTCTGGTTTTGTCGGATTTTAGCAAGACATTCCAAGTCAGGTGTGATGCGAGTGGATTTGCAATTGGAGTGGTCTTGAGCCAAGATGACAGGTCGATCACATATTTCAGTGAAAAATTGAATGAAGCAAGATTAAGTACTCCACATATGACAAAGAATTCTATGCAGTCATACAAGCATTGAAGAAATGGAGACACTATTTGGTTCCCAAGGAGTTTTTTTTGTACAACGATAATCACGCTTTACAATTCATGACTCAACAGGAGAAGTTGAACCAAAAACATGATAAATGGGTTGAATTCATGCAGAATTTTACTTTTGTTACTAAGCATATTTTTGGAACTGCTAACAAAGTTGTTGATGCTTTGAGCAGGAAGTGTTTGCTTATGCAGGAATTCAAAGTCAAGACTATGGGTTTTGATAACCTTAAACAAATGTATAGGGATGATCCAGACTTCAAGGAGGCATATGAGGCATCTGAGAATCCAACTCTCATGGATAGAAGCCAATGGACTGAATACATGATCCAGGATGGATTATTGTTCAAGGGAAATTAGCTATGTATTCCAAAATGCTTCATGAGGGAGAATTTGTTGAAGGAAAAACACAGTGGAGTATTGGCCGGACATTTTGGTCATGACAAGACATTCTCAAAGTTCAATGGCTCATATTTTTGGCCAAGGATGAGGACAGATGTCAAGAAATTTTTAGACAGGTGCAGAATTTGTCAGCACACGAAAGGAAAAAGGCAGAACACAAGGTTATACCAACCATTACCCATACCTGAAAGGTTGTGGGACGCAGTGGGCATGGATCTTTTATTGGGACTACCAAGGACACAGAGAGGATATGATTCAATCTTTGTGGTAGTCGATAGATTTTCAAAAATGACACATTTCATATGATGCCAGAAAACTAGTGACACAACTCATATTGTGAACCTGTTTTTCAAGGAAGTCATCAGACTTCATGGTTTACCAAAGAGTATCGTGTCTGATCGAGATACCAAGTTCGTAGGGCATTTCTAGAGGACCTTATGGAAGAAGTTGGGGACAAATTTGTCTTTTATCTCAGCATATCATCCTCGGACAGATGGATAGACAGAAATCATGAACAGGAGCTTGGGAGATTTGTTAAGAAGCTTAGTGAATTAACACCACAGTCATTGGGATCACATTCTTCCACAGGTGGAGTTTGCTTACAATGATTCACTCAATAGAAGCACGGGGTAGAGTCCATTCCAAATTATATATGGAATGCAGCCAAGGGGAGTTTTTGAATTGAAAGATTCGGAACAAAATGAATTCAGGAGTGCTAGTGTAGAGGACTTTGTAAAAGGAATGAAGGAGCTTCATAGCCGAGTTAAGGAGCGATTGCAAAGTTCAAGTCAAGAATACAAGCAGAGAGCAGATCAACACAGGAGAGAACTTCAATTTGAAGTTGGTTATCTGATTCTTGTGCATCTGAGGAAGGAGAGGTTCCCAAGGGGAACGTATAATAAGATGAAGATGAAAAAGATTGGACCATGCAAGGTCATAAGGAAATTTGGTGCAAACGCATATGAGATTGAATTACCCGATGGGGTCGAAACCTCACCGATATTCAATGTTGCGGATTTGTACCCTTCCAGAGTTGAAGAAGCAGGAGTAGAGGAGGAATAGAAAGAGGTTCAATGGACAAAACAAATGCATGTAGCTGAAAATCCACAGATGGAAGGCATAATTGACAAAAGGATTAGAAAAAGGACTAGGAGGAAAGAGTATTTTGAATACTTGGTCAAGTGGAAAGGACATCTAGTTGAAGATGCCAGTTGGGAAGATGAAGCAGGAATTCATAGGCATGTACAAACCGTGCAAGAGCTCATCAACAGGAGTTCATGAAAATTTTCAAGGAAGGGAGTATGATCCAGGAGCATCGTACACAGCCAGCCAAGCAAGCAACAAGGTAGAAGACAGCTGGAAAAGGACCAACACATATTTTGAAATGTTTTGAAAAATTAATGAGCGGATATTAATGTAATAGCTACGGGAAGCATACTTACATTTATATATTGGAGTTGTGAATAGATCTTGAGGGATTTCTCTCATCTGTCGAATGTAATAGGAATTTAATTATGTTCAATGAAAGTAGGTAGATTTTATTTAATAGATTAGACAGTTTAGAAGCGTAGGAGGAAAAACAGATATAGACACCCTCACCCTTGTATCATTAAAAAACATGAACATTATGATCATTCAGATTTCATAAGTTGTAGAGCTATAGTAGAGAACTGTAGAGGATAACCCATGTACAGGAGCACTTGAGTTAAAATATATATCTTTGACTCAATCTTCAGGGTGTTATGATACTTACTATTTACATTTGTTAAATGGTATGTTTACAGTTGTTTTAATTTCTTTGTTATGCATTTGTTTCAATGTTGTGTCAGGTGTATGATTTCATGTTGAGTGTATGAAGTTTGAAAGAGGAGAAGAATGAGTTTCAATTGTTTCCCTTCCTAAGAATTCCTGCAAAGAATGCAGTGAACATCCGCAAGGTGTGCATTGACGAGGATCTGAATTTTATCTCAGAAAGCTCAGGAGAGATATCATTGTTCCCATAACCAGCAGAAGTGCAGGTGAGGCACAGATTCATGCAAGGTGTGTGCATGTTGGTTGAAGCCTTAGAACTTATCAACTAAGGTGAAGGTTTAAGGACTACTATTGCAAGAGTGCACAGGGTCGAAGACTCAAGTAACTAGAGGTTATTTGAAAGTTGTCACAAGGAGTGCAAGCGGGATTCCTTTTGGGGGATTGAGTTTGCAAGTGAGAACTCAAGAGGGATACCACCTTTGAAGTGTTCAAAGGGAGGCGGAGATCAAAATCATCTCACAGAAGTAAAGTTTAGGTGGAAGGATGCCAAGTCATTTTGGCCAGAGATCCTTGAAGAAGAGTGAATGAACGGTGAAATTTCCTCGTGGAAGAAGTGAAAAATCCCATGGACCATTGGATCTCGCAGATCTGTGAGAAGGTTAAGGCTGAGTGTCTTTTAGCGTTTGGGATCCCAGGAGGAGTAGTGACCATTGGATGAGAAGCAACAGGAGTCGTTGATTCCCCTTTGGAGTGGAATTTCGGCATTTCGGCATTTCAGGGTTCGGCATTTTGACAATTCCGATGACAAGGAGCAGGGCACTTTGCGTTGAAAACCCCAAAGTCATGAAACGCGACGTGTCTTTGGAGTAGGGTTGTGGTCACAGAGGAAGCAGTCACATGGACCAAGATTTGGTCCGAGGTTAATCGTTGTTGAGCCCATTTTGGCATTTTGGCATTTCAGAGTTTGGGAAGTAGAGGAGGTTGTGATTTTGGAATCAAGAGTTTCAAACTCCTGGTTCACGAAATCCCAAAAAATATAGAGTTGTCGGATCGAGGAAGATCTCAGCCATAGATCACATGGGAGGTGAGGCTTCGGGAATTCAGGAATCGGAGTTTCGAAAGGTAAGGAAACTCTCTACTATGGATTTTCGTGAGTCAAAAAATCCCGAAGAGTGAAAGGAAAAATTCTCGAAAGGTTGAGGGACAATAGTCGTTGGGCCCCGATCGGGTTTCGGGGTTTCAAGACTCAAGAGATAGGGTTGCATGGTCAACAAAACTCCCTAAATCACGAAGAGAGAAACATTGAAATGTGGGTCCCAAGCATCAGTCAGAGGGTACGTACATCCGAAGTCAAAGGAGTGGTCAAGGTTCGAAGAAAACCTGAAAGAACATAAGCCATTGATTCGAGGTAGGCCCACAACCATCGATCTCGCCAAAGGAGAAATTTCAGAGTTCGGGGAATGGAGTGAACAGTGGTTGGGGTCATTTCATTTCAAACTCCCGGTTACCGAAATCCCAATACAACCATGACCATTGGATCGAGGGAGGCTCATAGCCGTTGATCTCGTCTAAGGGAGCGATTTCGGGTTTCGGGGTTTGAAGAGTCAAAAGACTCGACTCGCTTGCATCTTTGAGTCACGAAATGCAAAAGGCGTCTCTTGGCTTGGCCAGAGGTCATATATGGTGGTTGTGTGGAGGTGAAGACTCATGCCTGGTGCACGTTGTACAGGTGAGGTTTTCGTGAAGGACCTGTGGATCGGATTCATGGGGTTCCAGTGAGGGCCCGAAAGAACTATTTCAGTTATGCGGATTCGAAGAAGATCGATCCTATGCGGATCTTGGCCCGAGGGTCAGGGGTCTACGTCACTTATGATTCAAAACTATGGACGGTTGTGTAGCAGAGTCTTGAACAGTATGGACATATATGGACGTGAAATCATCTTTTATGAACGGGGAACTTGAAGAAGAAGTCTACATTAAACAATTGGTTCCTAGAGAATGGTACTCTAGAGTGGATAAAGATATACAGTAGCCATGGTTCAGAAAAGGAAGTGCAGACAACAACCTCTACATCAAGATACATCAAAGAAACCAAGGAATTTTTATTTCACAAACTAAGTATATCAGAGAAATGTCAGAGGATCGGAATGGAAGATTGCAAATGAGTTACCACTCCTATGAAAACCGGTTGCAAGTTGATCAAAGATGATGATTCAAAGTATATAGACCATAGGTAATACATGTCAATGATTGGTATCTTACTATATGTGACAGCATCTAGACTATATGTAATGCAGAAAATTGGACAGGTGGCACGATTTCAAGCAGCACCAAAGGAAACACGTGTATTAGCAGTGAAGAGTATTTTCAGATATCTCAAAGGAACATAAGAGTTTGGATTATGGTATCCAAAAGGAAAGGATCTATCACTTATTTCCTACACAGATGCAGATTGGGCAGGTTGCATTGACGACCGATGAAGCACCATTGGAGCAGTGTTCTACTTGGGTGAGTGTTTATTATCTTGGCTAAGCAAGAAACAATCATAAACACATTTATCTACAGTCGAAGCAAAGTATATTGCAGCAGCAGGATGTTGTACTCAATTTCTATGGATGAAACAAAATTTGGCATATATACAGGTTGAGTATGATGATTCCATTCCAATCTATTGTGATAATAAAAGGGTCATCAGTATCTCAAAGAACCTGGAAATGCACTCCAAGACGAAGCACATTCCAATAAAGTATCACTTTCTACAGAAACAGGTTGCAGAAAAGAATATCATAGTTGAATATGTGGGCACAAAAGAACAAGTGGTAGACATATTTACAAAACCGCTTCCAAGGGAATACTTTGAGTATTTTCGCCAGAGAATCGAAGTAATTTCTACTACAAAATGAATGTTTTTAATGCTTATCTTATATGTCTTAGATTTACAAAAGAAGCACCATAAAGAGGAGAGTTCAGGTTGGGGGATCAATTTCAGGAAGATTCCAGTCAGGGGGAGTATCCCCAAGGAAAGTTCAGTGGAAAGATACATTTTACATTGATGACAAAGGGGGAGAGATTTATCAGATGCAAAGGTAAATGCTTCGAGAAAGAGCACATAGGCATGGTTCCAAGGGGAGCATGAGTGATATGACTTCAGTATTGCATCAGAGTGTTTCCATCAATGCTAAAGGGGGATAGTTTATTATTTGGGTTGGTTGTCATTGATTTCAACCCTTGAAGAAAGTCTGGTAGCAAATTTCGATAGCACAATGGTTTGGGTAATGGACCCAAGTTTGTTTAATGTATAATGGTATGAGTTTTAATCTATTTGAAGGTAAGAATATTTTATATGGATAGTACATGTCATGTCATTTTGGTATGTGTAACGTCACATAAATCCTCATGGTTAGAGAGTTATGGGCATTTGAAGTTGGAAAACCCTCATGAGTCATCTAGAAGCCCCAAAAGGTCAAAATGGTAAAAGTGGTTGTGAGGAAGAAATTATTTAAATAATAAAGTGAAGTGTTGAGTGTACTATAAGTCAAAGTGGATACAAAATAAATTATTTCAATAATAAAGTTAATGGATAAATGATCTGGAAATGATAAAGACTTGTATTCTTGAAAATATTTGCAAGTTTTAATTCAAGTGTTCTTATGCAAAAGGATCAATTTGCAAACACAAATTTTATATATATTACACATTCAAGATGCATATAATCAGTAGCAAATAACAGTGAACAAAAAACACATAACACAGCAAATGATAAAGGAGTTCACCCCTCTCTTGGGCTACATCTCCTGGTCCAGATTTCCAATGGATCTTTTGTATTATTTGCTCAAAGTGATAAAATATGTGCTTTAAAATGCTCAAAATGTCAAATAGATGGCTCCAATGGCTTCAGAACGTCCAAAAACCCTTATCTGGGATTTTTCGGCACCTGATTTGGCCAAAAATTGAAGAAGATAGGCTTCCTGGAAGTTCCCCTTCAAACTTGTTGTCTCTGGATCGCCAAAATGCACCTCTACCTCTTCAACCTAGCCTTTGCGCTCATATTTGTGTTAAAACCTAGCATCGGGGGCAACCGCAAAACTTTGCGAACTGTAGAACGGTTAGGGCGCGCCTAGCCCCTAACCACCAAGCCATTGGGCATGTGGCTTACCATGTGACCGCGCGCACATACAAAAAGGGGCCAAGGTTTTAAAACATATGGTAATTCCAAGTGGAAAAGCACGCGGGGTTTGAATGCATGCGCATTGGTGGTTATATGGTGGATATATATATGACTGGGGGTCGGGGCTTAGCCCCGGCCCGAACCGCTCCCCAAATCAAAATAATTGAAATTCAAATAAATTTAAAATGGTATAGTGGTAAGAACCACATGGGTGGTGCGCCGGTTGGGCGGCCCTTCCCAAAGATTTACCCCTGCCCGGAGGTCGCGGGGTCGAGTCCTGCCGACTACATAAGTTTTATCCATAGCCTAGGTGACATGTGGCGGCTCTTGTTTGGGCCACGTGTCACCAACCCATTCGCCACCAATATTCCACGTGTCAGATGCCAATACATCCACACAACTTCCAACCAACACCTGTCACGTGTCGTACGGCCCTGCCACATCAACATCCGTACAGACTGTATGAACTGTACAGTCAGCACATTTTTTTTTAGTTGTTTGACGATTTGAATAGAACACAATATCTCTCTCATATGACATCCATTTGAACCCAAATGAGTTGCGTTGGGTTCGTGACGACGAGGCCTACGCACCCATTCAATTTGAAGTGATTCCGAGAACTTTGAATTTTGAGCAAAATTTGATCCCCTAACTCACACCTCCCCATTGGAAAGCTTTTGGACCTCCAAAAGACTATTTTTAGTCTATATGAAGATTAGGGTATAGTTCCCTCACCTTTCCAACCTCAATCCACTTGGCTTTGCTTAGATTTGTGCCTTTAAGACCAATTCGAAGATATTCCATATTTCCTCATTTTGAAGTTCTCATTCTCCTGTCAAGGATTGTGTCTTCATGCAGTTCTGTAAGATATTCTGGGGAGAAATCATCTATAGAAGGAATCTGAACATGTTCTCCTTGATCATCAATCAAAGGAGGCTCATACAATTTCAAATTCTCAACATTAACAACTGCATACATTTGCATATAATGAGGTAAATCTAAACAGAAGGCATTGTTACCAATCTTGTCAAGAATCTTGAAAGGACCATATTGAATTGGTTTTAGTTTTTTACCTTCTCCTTTAAGCCTCTCCTTACTAATGTAAATCCAAACTTCATCTCCCACTTGGAAACTGTGATCAACACGATGCTTTTCATGTCTTGTCTTGTACTTAGCTTGACTCTTTTCCAACTGCTCTTGTACCATTTGATGTATCGACTGAATTTGTTCAATGAACTTTTATGCCCTATCAATGTCATATTGACCATCAATAGCAATATCTTTCCCAAAGATGAAATCTAAAGGAGATTTGGGCAAATAGCCAAAACATGCTTCAAATGGCAATGTTTGAGTTGAAGAGTGCTTAGCCCGGTTGTAAGCATGTTGAATGTAATGTAAATGCTCATCCCAAAGTTTAGGATGCTTGCTACAATAACCATGAAGAAGATGCACCATTGTTCTATTTACCACTTCTGTCTGACCATCGGTTTGCGGATGAAAATCTATGCTCTTTTTTAGTTTGGTGTCCATGAGTTCCCATAAGCTCGACCAAAAGTTTCCAATAAATCGAGAATCTCGATCAGAAATAATGGATTTAGGCAATCCAAAATGTACCCAAACTTGCTGAAAGAACATTTGTGTCATTTGCTCAACTATAACCTACTTCTTACATGGCATCAAAATGCACAATTTTCTAAATCGATCAACCACAACATAAAGATAATCATGATTTCTTTTAGACATAGGTAGACCTCCTACAAATTCCATAGAAATACTTTCCCAAGGACGAGAAGGAACCGGAAGTGGAGTATACAAAACCAACTTTCGATTGCTAGGTTTGCTTGTGGGACATAACGAACATCCTCGAACATATCTTGAAACACTTTCATTCATTTTAGGCCAATAGCAGTACCTTTGCAAATTAGCCACTGTCTTGCCTACACCAAAGTGACCAGCAATAAGAGAAGAATGGGCTTCTCTTATTATGTTGATTCTTTCACCCTGTGGAATACATAGCTTGCCAAAATGATACAAAAGATTATCATGCACATGATAATCCAATTCCTGAACATGGTTAGAATGACACAAAGTTGCATATACTTCTTTAAAATCAGCATCTAAAGCATATTTCTCAACATAGCTCTCATGCATGATAGGACTATGCTTAAGAATAACTGAAGCACTAATAATAGGCCTTGAAAGCATATCATCAACTTTGTTATAAATGCC
>ML789582.1:169009-179817 GCA_009831015.1 Picea engelmannii
ACTTCATCTAGATTTGAAGGGTTAAACATGAGTATTGTATGTCTCAAGTAACTATGTAAAGCTCCAATGTATTTGAGTAAAGTTTCTTGAGAAGACAAATCTACTCCCAAAACCAAAGCTCTTCTCCTAAATTCTTGAGTAAACCTTTGCACATTTTTTTCTTTAGCTTGTCTAAAATTTTGCCAATCCATACTAGCTTTTTGCATATATGTCAATGGGCAAAATTGTTTTTTAATGGCAACAATAAAATCATTCCAAGAGGTTAAAAATTTACCATGTTTCTTCATGTCCTATTAAGTCTTGGCTTCCCACCAAATGAGTTCTGCACTATCCAATCTTAAAGAAGCAAGTTGAATCTTAGTTTCATCATCTTGAATTTTTTGTATTCTACAATACACCTCAAACTGACGAATCCAGTTATCTAATTTCTCAGCATTTACCTCTCCATTATACATTGGAAATTCAAATTTAATATCAAGCTTTAACAAAGGAATTTGTGGAGGAGTTTTACCATGTCCCTTTGGAGAATTTGGAAGAGGTCTTGAACTAGTAGAAGAAGAGGAAGATGGAGGTGAAGGTGGTGGAGAATCACCATTCCCTCCATTTCCATTTGGAGTTTTATCACCACTGTCTCCCTTGTGCTTTGAAGGGTTGGAGCCTTCACCTTGCAACCTTGTATTCCTTTCTTCCATCAAGACTTTCATCATTTCTCTCATTTCCATGAAATCCTTTCTGAGATATTCATATTCTATAGGAATATTTTCATGACTCTCTTCATGAGCCATACTTGGTGAATGCCTCCTTGAAGCTTGAGGTGATGATATAATTTTTATTCTTGAAGGATGAGAACTTGGCTCTACAAGTTGACCTTCTCATCTTGTGAGCATAAAAAAACAAAACACTTGCAAATAATCAATCCTTCAAAAACCTAAGCTCTGATACCAACTTGATCAAAAAATGATAAAGACTTGTATTCTTGAAAATATTTGCAAGTTTTAATTCTAGTGTTCTTATGCAAAAGGATCAATTTGCAAACACAACTTTTATATAAATTACACATTCAAGATTCATATAATCAGCAGCAAATAATAGTGAACAGAAAACACATAACACAACAAATGATAAAGGAGCTCACCCCTCTCTTGGGCTACATCTCTTGGTCCAGCTTCCAATGGATATTTTGTATTATTTTCTCAAAGTTCTAAAATATGTGCTTTACAATTCTCAAAATTCCAAATAGATGTCTCCAATGGCTTCAGAACGTCCAAAAACCCCTAGCTTGGCTTTTTCGGCACTTGATTTAGCCAAAAATTGAAGAAGATAGGCTTCCTAGAAGTTCCCCTTCAAACTTGTCTCTGGATCACCAAAATGCACCTTTGCCTCCTCAACCTAGCCTCTAAGCTCATATTTGTGTTAAAACCTAGCACCGAGTGCAACCGCAAAACTGTGTGAACTGTAGGATGGTTAGGGCTTGCCTAGCCCCTAACCTCCAAGCCATTGGGCATGTGGCTTACCATGTGACCGCACGCACATACAAAAAGGGGCCAAGGTTTTAAAACATATGGTAATGCCAAGTGGCAAAGAACGCAGGGTTTGAATGCGGGCGCGTTGGTGGTTATATGGTGGATATATATATGATCGAGGGTCGGGGCTTAGCCCCCGCCCGGACCGCGCCCCAAATCAAAACAATTGAAATTCAAATAAATTTAAAATGGTATAGTGATAAGAACCACATGGGTGGCATGCCGGTTGGGTGGCCCCTCCCAAAGATTTACCTCTGCCCAGAGGTCGCGGGGTCGAGTCCTGCTGACTACATAAGTTTTATCCATAGCCTAGGTGACACGTGGCGGCCCTTGTTTGGGCCACGTGTCACCAACCCATTCACCACCAATATGCCATATGTCAGACGCCAATTCATCCACATGATTTCCAACCACTACCTTCCACGTGTTGTATGGCCCTGCCACGTCAGCATCCATACGGACTGTACAGTCAGCACATTTTTTTTTCCTGTTTGACGATTTGAACAGAACGTGATATCTCTCTCATCCAACATCTATTTGAACCCAAAAAAGTTGCATTGGGTTTGTGACAACGAGGCCTATGCACTCGTTCGATTTGAAGCGATTATGAGCACTTTGAATTTTGAGCAAAAGTTGATCCCCTGGATCAATAAATTACTAAGTGGACAAGTGGTTAGAAGTGGGTTAGCCCTAAAATAAGGACAGTGGTTTAAGAGATTTTAGAAGGTAAATAATAAAGTGAAGTGATGAGTGTACTATAATTCAACGTGGGTACAAAAGAAATTATTTAAATAACAAAGTTAATGGAGAAATTACTAAGTGGACAAGTGGTTAGAAGTGGGTTAATATGGTTAAAAGGTAACCCCTTGAGGAAGCTACATGAAAGTATAAATAAAAGGAAAGGCTCTCTCATTTTAACCACACTTGAGCATATTCAATATCTACAAGTGAGTGAGGTAACCAAAGGATATCTAAGATGAATTTCAGAGGAAAGGTGAAGTAAATAAGGATGAAATTCAAGGGAGGATAAATTTGTTTGATGATGCTTTCTAAGGTATGTTATTTACAGGTCATCTCACCATTTTCACAATAATTTTTTTTATAAAATGATTCAGACTGTGGAATTTGGAGGTTGTTGAGGAAACATAACCAAGTAGTTGTGATAAACATTTTAGCTTGTGGGTCGTTGTATTTTTGGGTTTACACTCCGTGGAATATAGGGTTTGTGGCTAGTCCTGAAACTAGTCTAAAACAAGTGTTTCGGGTAAAAACGTCATAACTTATTCATAACAGATCCAAATTCAATCATGCCAAATGTATTGGTTAGAGTACAATATGTAGTATTATGTGTACCATTTTCAGATCCACACAACAAATATTCTGTGTGGGGAAGTTTCTACAATTTCACTCTCTAGAATAAGCCAAAATTCAACAAGGTATGTCATTTTTTCTATAACTCCTTTTCTGAGAGGTTTCAAGTAGTGAAATCTGGAGGAATTGCATAAAAGAAAATGAATAACCTTGTGTACCATTTTCAGATATTTATTCATTACAGGTACATAGTTATGATTAGTGCAAGTTAGGGTTGTTGACTAATCCAAAATTAGTCATGTAAAACTAAATTAAAGTTTGATGAAAATGCTAGTCTCTTGTTGTTAAAGTTAAGGAAGGTTTGCAGGTATGTGATGATATACACCAGGTCTATTACAGAGTTACAAATCACATTTGGATGGTGAAATTGATGAGGTATTTTGGTTGAGGTACATGTTGGGTACATGGTTGATACAAGTAGTTGATGAGTTGGCACATACATGAGGTGTATAGTTTATGATGTTGGTACATCTTGATGAGTCATAGTTTATGTATTTGATGCATGATTGGTACATATTTGGTGCATGGTTGATGCACTTGTTGATGGTATAGGTTGAGGTATAGGTTGGTGCATGGTTGATGCACTTGTCTATGGTACAGGTTTATTACAATTTGTTTGGACATGTTATTGTGACATGTTATTTGTACAGGTTTGATGCATGGTTGATGAATTTGTTATGGTACAGGTTGAGGTACAGGTTGATGTATGGCACATGTTGGCATAGGTTATTGGTACAAGTTGTTACAGGTTTATTATAGGTTGATTGGTACATGTTTACAACAATATATCTCACAGTGATAGTGTGGCAATGGTTCCATCATTCTACTTCTACGTTAGGGCAGTTGGACCGAGAAAGGACAGGTAGTTGTATCCACCTTCTGGTTGTATCTGGAGAACATAGGGGGTTGTAGCCTCCTTCTGGTTGTAGCCAAACAATTGGAGAGTTGGAGCTTCCCTCAGGTTGTAGCTTGAGAAACTAGGGGGTTGTAGCCTCCTTTTGGTTGTAGCCAAAGAATAGGGGAGTTGGAGCTTCCTTCAAATTGTAGCCTGAGAAACTAGGGGTTGGAGCCTCCTTCCAGTTGCAGCTGGAAAACAAAGGAAGTTGGTGTTTCGAATGAATATAATTCTTAAAGACATATAATAAAAAGCATTAGGTGGTTTTCTCCTACTTTGGGTTTCCACGTAAAAACACTGGTGTATTGTGTATGTGTATGAATTCTCATTTGTTCATTGTTTATTTACTCTGCAACAATTGGATGATAATGCTACATTGATATAACACTTGCATTTTGTGGTTAAAAATTATTATTGCTCTATTATTGATTCACCCCCCCCCCCCCTCTCAGTAATCCAACATATATAGGGACTATTTTGATGTAAATAGGGGGCGCACAGGAAAAAGTATAGATATATTTATCCTCTATGTAATTTCATGAATCTAAAGAAATACAAATGCAGAAGTCTTGAGTTCCTTAAAAAAATATTCTAATGGTGATGTTCTGAGGCTTGTACCTTTCTTTGTATGCTTTTCTTGTGTATTCATGATAATTTGTACTTTTCTTTTTAAATTGGTCAATTTAAAAGTCAAAAATTCATTTAAGTGGTGCTTTATACTGAACCGATTTAAGTTATGTTTGTCTTCCCAACTAAGATTAGAATTCATCTACTTCGGTGCTCTTATTTTGTTGTATGTTTCTTTTCTTATTTCGCCTTACATAATCAAATTAAAAACTGAATTTCATCACCTTTTTTAGCCTTTGTTCCTCTGAGGAGTTCTACCTACCAAGCATTTTTTCTTTGTTTTCATGGGTTGAATCCATAGCCCTAGAAAAACTATCGATTTTCAGTAGACCTGTTAAAATTTACCTTGAAGTTTAAAATCTAGCCATCAAGAAAAACAACCTGTCTATCAGAGATCAAATCTCAGAGAGAGCCCTCTCTAGATTGGAAAGGCTACTTTCTAGTCTTAAATTTGGTTTGTAGGATACCTTTGTAGATTGTTTTTTAGGCCCAACAATTTACTCAGCGTTAACAGGCACCACCATAGATCACCCTTGACAATTGCACACTAATTATACCATGTTAGTATGAATTTTCACTCATTAAATCACGTTATAAGTATCTCTCACAATTTTTACATCTTCGATAAGACAACTATGTGTTTTCATGGATGTTAGTGCCAGGTATTGATCTACAAATTGAATGGACCCTTAGGTGGATCAATTTCACTCCCTAAGAAAGGGCATAGTTCCTTTAGTTTCTATGAGATATGCATCAACTTGCAAGATGTATTTTACCAACGCCAATAATTGGAAATACATAAAGGAATTTGATTTGATATTGCAAATAGTGTTGAAGTGGAAGAAACAACACAATATCTTCATTGCATGCCCCCTCAATGTAAATTTGATATTAATTTTTTATCCTTTGGCTTCCATGAGCATATTAATTAAATTTCACATTTCTCACAAGACTCAATATGTCATTGGTAGGTTTTTATGAAATACGTATAATTTCAAGAGGACGTATGATGAAAGATATATTTGCAGTGGATTAATTGATTTAATGTTGCAATTTGGATTGAAGATTCATTGATTAGAAAAGTGGCTTAAAGATCCATTTAATATATGACACTTTAGTATTCATATCATTGGTGTATTTATTGCATTTCACATATTGAATTAGCCATATTATTATTTTTGTATGAAAGACTTGGGGTCCATACAAGGTGTCCAATACAAGCTCGATGTAGTCTAGGGCACTGACACATTTAATAATCTATAAGGAAGGAGGTATCATCATAGGCATGTATTATAGTTTCCACGTTGTTAAGGTATAGTGTGTTAAACATTTAGTGAGGGTGTGCATTCCATTACTTATCCTTTAATTAAATCCATTCAATTTAATTATACTAACAACATGCATATCAAATATAACAACATACAAATCATCAATATATATCACAAGCAAAAAAAAGTCTAAAAATATGTATAAACATATTACCAAGGTCTATCCTATCTAAACTCCTATTTAAATAATTAAATGAATAAAATTAAACCTAACAAACTAAAGAGAGGAGGCAATAAATTTAGGTGGTAAAACTCCAGGGTGAGGAAACCATAGGGTCCAAGATAATGATCAATACCAAATCCACTCTCCACACTTTTTCATTCAAGACCAATTGCCTCAAGTTATAGTAACCAATAGAAATGCAGACCATTGATCATAAGACACAATCAAGGGTAGATATGAGCCAATTCATAAAGGTTGATGATAATAACATCAAGGGATAAGGGAGAAGTAGTGGATAAGAATGACCTATGAGAGTAGGTCACCATTACCTGAGAGACAAATCACCAACAAATAACTCACAAAAATATCTCCATGTGCACATGTGAAATATCACAAAAGTATAATGAGGCCATGTTACATGTATATGTTACCAAAAAGTGATGTTATAATGAACATCATTTTGACACTAAGTACGAAATTTCATCAATCCACTAGACAACACTAAAACACACTCTAAGAGAGGCTTCCCTAAGATCCCTTAATCCGAACTACTTTAGAAAATGTTAAGGATGGGATGGGCCTTTTTTCTATGGTGTGGTTTGTTGAAGTCTAAATTTTTGGGTCTATATAACTTATAAGTGGAGGAGTGGGACACCTTTGTTCAAAAACTTATTGCTAGAAAATTATTCCTAAGGGAGGAGAAAGATAAAATAGTGTATACAAGGAACCCTATTGATGGTATTGCATGATAGCCAAGCTTGGTTATGAGGAAATTCTCTCTTTAGAGAAGAACAAGAATTATTTATGGTGGTGTAAGAAGGTTTGGAGGATAGGGGATCCATTAAAATGTAGACTTTTTATTTCGATGGTGCTCTCAAATAAATTTCTTACTTTGGTTAACCTTCTAAAACATTCCTTTGAGGGTCATAGCTAGTGCCCAATGTGTTGATAATCTTCAAAGACCATGTTTCATATGTTGGTTGGTTTTCATTTATTTATTAAGGTGTGGGATTCTAAAATCAAGCACACTAGAGGGGTTGTCTCTTAGAGAGATGAATCCTTAGAAGAAGTTTAAAAGTTGGTGGGAGAACAAAAGTCTTGAAGAATTTGAGGAATTTTCATTGCTAGTAATTTGGCCCATTTAGAGAGAAAAAAATGAGATACCATTTGAGGATGTGATGATTTCCCTCTTGAAAGTTTTATTCAAACTTAAATATTATCTCAATGAATTTTTTAAGGATATCAAATTCAAGTCCCTAAGGTGGATCAATAAAGTTAGATAAGTCTAGGAAATGGGGATTTATCAATAGTTATTTAGAAGGAAATGTGGGGAAATGTGGAACCAGTAGAGTCTTGTTCTTTTATAACAACGCTCATTATCATTTTCCTATGTGTTAGGGTACAAATCGAATAACATAGTTGAGGTAAAATAAATCCTACTACTGGTGGAGATTGCAATGAAAAGAGATATTTGGAATAAATTTAGATCTTTGAATATGCATAGTTAATGATCAACTAGAATTCGAATCAATGAAAGCATTTAAACTTGGCTTTGGATATTCTCATTTCAATTGTTAAGAAAATTTTGAACATATCAGAGAACTTTTTTTGTTACCATATCTTTCATGAAAATAAAAAATTTATTTCAAATGGAATGTCAAAGAGATCTATGAATGCTCTAGTATGCCTACTGGAGATCACAAAGTCAAGGAAGAATAAGCAATGTCTGCTAGAGAAATATTATTAGATGTTTTTTCACCTATTTATTTCATTGGACAATCTTGGGTCTATGTACTCTTTGTGGTTAAGAGGCTAGTATAGGCCTAGATTTACCTTTTTGTTTGTTTTTTTGGAACCTAGTATGAATTGTCTAGCTCTAGAGTTAGTTGATTTTTAGTTTTTGGATAGAGTTGTAGAGCTTGGATATCATCTTTTCTTAAATGTAGTTTGTTTGAATAGAGAGCTAGCAATAGTTCTTGTTTTTTGTTTTAGTGTCTTTTAGACATCGTGCTAAATGTAATTTCATCATTTCTACTTGAAATAAAGAACATTACAAATTTTGTCTTGGAGAGAGAGAGAGAGAGAGAGAGAGAGAGATTTCACATATATATTAATTGTGATGTTATCATTCATGATTAAATATGTTTAGGCATTTGATTAAATGATTCAACTAGTGATTGCATATTTGATATCTATATTAATTGTGATGTTATCATTCATGAGTAGAAATGTTTACACACTTTATTAAATGATTCAACTAATGATTGCATGATTTGATTATTATTTTTTAAGCAATTTTTTTATTAAATAAAAAATGTTGTTTTTATTTTAACTTTTTTTACTAGAATAAAATTAAATTTATGATAGTTAAATCCAACAAAATAATTATTCCTTGAATCTTATATAGTGATAATATCTCATAGAGACTCAATATCACAAATAATTTGGGATCATTTCAGTTGTCTTTCAAATTGTAACCACAATGTCTAGAAAATAATTATTAATCATTGAAAACTTATAATGGTGTTAAAAATAGATGTAGAAATCCCTCGGATGGGGTGTTAGTGCGCAACACTTGCCCTATGGAGGAGCTGGCACCTGCCACCTCTCGGAGGGGCATGTGATCGGCACATGCCATCCCCTCCTGCATTTATGCCTGACGTCCCTCGACATTCATTCCTCCTTATGACTCCATCCACCCTCCATTATTATAGTGCATCCCTTGTTGGACATTCATTTTGACCATGGTTAAGGAATGATTGCCAGTACCTATGCATGTGTGGGAATTTAGTCTGCAGGATAGATTTTATGTTGATGTCTCTCCTCAGCGTATGCCATTTCTTCTCCTCCCCCCTGGTAGATCTTGCTCAGTGGTGTTCTCCCTGGCTCCCTTGGGCATTTTTATGCTCTTACCTTCAGCGTTATCCCAACTCAATCCTCTGTTATTGTAGGCTATGCCTCGATAGAGAGGAAAGCCTAAAAGGGGGCCTCTATGGTATCGAAGAAGATCATCCATGTCTCATATATTTCCCATTCTTGCACCACCACCTGACTCCTCACCCCGGCCCTGTTCATGCAGGGTGGAGTGGTTCGACCTGCAAGGAAATTCATTGTGCTTTGCACCCGGTCCAATTACAGACATTGCTTCACCTTCTCAACCTGCAATGGCACCACCTTCTCCACCTACCTCGCCACCTTCCACTCACTCCGCTCTCATGCCTTCTTCCAACCTTTATTCTCCTACACCACTGCCTTCACCTCACAACTCTCCAAAACCTTCTTTTTCTAGGCCAGTGTTGGAAGACCTTCATGCTCAGCCAAACAAATTCACAGTAAAGGAGGATATGCCTCATCTAGTGCCTCACTTCTGCTTGGACGAGGCGTCGTGTGCCTTGTGCTCACCTGCTTCTTTCTCTATGCACCGAGACTCGGTATCGATTATCCAAGACCTGGTATTCTCTATTCATTAAGACATGGATGGCCTCTAATTTCTCATGGAGCACATTGGCCAACACGCAGATAAATTGGAAACTATGTTGGCATTCATGCTTCGACCCATGCATTCACGGGAAGTGGACACTAATGCACTAGGGAGCGTTATTCTAGATCTGCCACCATAGACTATTCTGGATCCGCCACCACAGATGGATAGCACGGGAAACATGGCCTTCTCTCAGGACATGGGCAAGCGATTCGAGGATGATGAAACCAATAGGGCATGCCACGGACCATGAAAGTTGAACCAAAAAAGTCGAAGAATGACCAGTTGTTTACATGCGTGTCTTTCAATTTTTTATGTTGGTCAGAGGATAGTTGTTTTTTGGAATTTTGTTAAATATCTACCCTTATGGACAGTCCAATCGGTTTCCCTATGGGGCGATTGATATGGGATTGTTTAATCTCTCTTAGGCATGCTAGGAACTAGGATGCGCTGAATTGGTTTCCCCTCGGGGCAATTCAGTAAACTCGTATCTCTTATTTCACTGTGGATACTGTAATTTTATTTTATGATAGGTAATATATAGATACTTACTTATGAAAAATAGATGCAGAAATGTTAAACTTTGGGATTGGAGTAAGAGAAAAATCCTTTCTAACAATGTATTTATCCTTTTTATTATGTATGGCTATGAAGTTTATCCTTGCAACATATCTTGTCTAGGAGTATGTTAATGATTTCAGATGTTTACAAAATTGATTAAATGATTTAATTAATAATTCCATGATTTGATTAATTTTTTAAAACAAATGTATTAACTATATCTTATTTTAAATCATGATAGTTATTCTAAATTTTAGTATTAAATATATATAATTAAAAATATAATGAAAGAACTTTAACTAAAGTGACCTTGACAATACTAGTTGTTAATATTGATCTCATAAAAAAGTGACAACATGTAGATATTACACTTTGCACTGCTTCATAGTTCATTAAAGAGTTTGAAGTTGATATTGAACTGTCCTTAGACACATAATTATATTAATAAGGAAAAGACTTAACTACATTATTGATGTGAGGGATAAGAATTGAATCAACTTCACATGAGAAGAAGAGGATTTAAATAAGCTCTGCATCCTTATCTCCTAAGCTCAATTTAATATGAACATAATTTCATTTATCGCATGAATATGACTAGTGTCCATGTACAATAATGCTAGAATAAATATATTCTTATAGTTAATAATCCTAGGAAAATCTAAGCCTAGAAGTAATTTGTTAAGAACCAAACATCAATATAGCATATAAAAACCTCAGAAAAAGAGATAATTTCAGATAATAAGCCTCTTCGAGGGGGAAACCTCCTTTTACCCCACTTAAATGTTCAAGTACCAGATGATTCAAAATGAAAATGTCTCCTTGGTATATATAGGAGACTAGGAGGTATAATTACAAATAA
>ML789582.1:183633-226962 GCA_009831015.1 Picea engelmannii
AATGCAACCAGTCCCACTCAATTTGGATACTCTAGGAAGAAGTTATGATTGTTTTACCTGGAACACCTTCTTGAGACTAGTCAATAGGGCTAGTCAGATACCCTATCTTACACAGGGTGTATCTACAAATTTAAGATGATCCAAAATCTGAACTTTTTACCACAGATACACTACTAATTTATGTAAATGTTATCCAGAGGGAAGGGTCTGAAACATTACAGAAAAGTTTTTATAGCGAAAATTCCTCAATGACTCATTTCAGGATGATTCCATAACCCTATCTTGTACAGGCTGTATCTCCGAAATTATAAGGCCTCAGGAGCTGAATTTTGAACCCAACGTACCTTGATCCGTCTGATAAATACCCTCCAAGCGGTTCCTTCTAAAACATTGTAGAAAAAAAGTTATAGCGAAAATTCCACGGTGTCTCAGATGTAGCAGCGAAACCCCAAGACCTTGAGCTCTGATACCATATGTTAAGAACCAAACATCAATATAGCATATAAAAACCTCATAAAAAGAGATAATTTTAGATAATAAGCCTCTTCGAGGGGGAAACCCCCTTTTACCCCACTTAAATGTTCAAGTACCAGATGATTCAAAATGAAAATGTCTCCTTGGTATATATAGGAGACTAGGAGGTATAATTACAAATAATGGCCTAAAGCCGACATAATTAAAATAACATTACTAATCTAAATTACAACTAATGTCCTAAAGCCGACATAAATAAAATAGCATTACTACTCTAATATGCCGCAATTAAGGGGTAATGAACCAACATTAGGGCTTAACATACTTTAGGATCATTATGGCTAATAGTCCCCCCTTTGATTCAAAGTGCATTTGAACAAATACCAATCTCGGTTCTAAACTTAGAAAATTTTATTCGACCAAGAAGTTTCATGAATATATTTGAAGTTTGTTCTTTGGAAGGGCAATAATTTGGTTTGATCATGCCCTTGTAGCGGTTGTCCTAATGTAATGATACTTAGTGTTGACATGCTTTGTTTTGAAATGAAGCAATTTTTTTATTTTCGACTAGCTATTGATAAATAAATAAGGGGATTCATTTTAAATGCCTCCAAGATCCTGTAACACCCTACATAAACAAACAATCTCACATGTCGCTTCCCATGCTACAATCTGTTCTTCTTCTATTTGTGAATTCGTAATTGTAGGTCCTACTTCTTAAAACTCCATGAAAATGATGTTAATCCCATATGCATTAAATAACTTGATATGGATTCCCTATCATCAACGTGTATAACAAAATATGCATCTAAACATCAAATAAGTACAAAATTCTTGTTTTTCTTATATAGAAGGCCATAATATGTTGTACCATGGATGTATCTAAGTACCTATTTGTTGCATTTCAATGATTGTCCCTTGGTTATTCCATGAATCTTGATAATAATGACTACATGTGACAAATACTGGACAAGTATTTGTTAAATAAATTAAGTTGCCAGTCAATTGTGTATAATTGGTACTATTTACCAATTCCCCCCTTTCGAATTTTGAATTTTTTGAATTTTTTCTCCATCGAGGTAAGAATAGAATTGCAATCTTGCATGTCAAATTGCTTCCATAGTTCATATTCATAATTTCATTAACTAATGAAAATGTGACTAGGTTGTTGCAATACTTCAACTCCATGGTAGTCATGAAGTAATTCCAAATCAAACATTTTAAAATCCATCCTATAGTTCATTCTTAACCCATTCAATATGATCATCATGATTCCTAGTGATAATCAAGTCAATAACATACATTATTAACATAATCAATATTTTAACCTATATATGAACACACAAAGTATCATTAGATTCACTTCTTTGAAAACCTACTTTGTGAAGGTATTCATCCATCTTTGCATACCAAGATTTAGGATCTTCTTTTAACCCATACAATGTTTTATCCAATTTGCAAAATTTATGTTCTTTTCCTTCAAGTTCAAAACCTAGAGTTTGAGTCATATCAACATCTTCTTGTAAATAATCATTGAGGAAGAAACTCTTAATATGAATTTGATGTAACTTCCATCCATTTTGGGATGCTAAAGTAGTGACCATCATTATGGTATTCCACTTTGTTATAGATGCAAAATTTTCTTCATAATCAATTCATTCTTGTTGAGAAAAACCCTTAGCCACTAGTCTTTCTTTACATTTATCAATCAATTCATCTAATTTGTACTTGATTTTATAAACCAATTTTCATCCAACAGGTTTCACATTTGAAGGACAATCAACAAGTTTCCAAGTGCAATTTTAATTATTGATCCATATTCATCAACCGTAGCTTTTGGAAATTCTTCATGTTCTACTACCTCTTTAAAAGTGGAAGGCTCACTAGAATAATTTACCATTAAGGAAAAATCTTCTTGGATTCTAGTGGGACTTCTTGTACCTATTATGTTTCATTCATCTAATACTACATCCTTTAGAAGTTGAGTGCCTCACTTAGGCATTCTATGTTCATATTGAGTTGAAGTTTGTTCCTCTTAATTTTCGTCTAAATAATTTTTTAATTCCTCATCAGTCCTATTTTCTGATGAATTCCAATCCATTTCAAACCAGCATTCCTCACTTGTTTATTTTCATCATGTTTTCTTCTTTATCCAGTTTTTTATCTAGCTGGCTAAAAATATTGTTAATCATATTTACTTTCTATTTAATCAAATGTAGATCCTGACTCACAACAAAATTATCATTAGATAAGATTCAAAATCCCTTATTATTATCGGAATATCCAATCATCATACACTTCATACCAGGAAATTCTAGTTTAATCATCTTTTTTGTAGGAACTAAAGCATAGCATACCGAACCAAAAACAAAACGATGCTTAACTTTTGGTTTAAAACCATACCAAGCTTTAAATTATGTTATGTCAATCCAAACAGGGAATGTGATATTTATTCCTTAAATAAATTGTAGTATGAATTTCTTTGGCCCAATAGAAAGAACATAACCCTTTAAATTTCAATATAGATCCCACCATATCCATCAAAGTTCTATTTATTATTTATGTCACTCCATTTTGTTTTGAAGCATAGGAATAAATAAATTATCTTTTAATTCCTTTATCCTTACAATAATTTTGGAATTCATTTCAAGTGCATTCCTCTCCATTCTATGCCCTCGAAGTGGAAATTATTTCCTTACTTTCTTTTTCGACCAAGTGATGAAAAGTATTGAATTTCTCAAATGTCTTTTTTTTTTTTAGTAATTATACCCAAGTCATTCAACTAAAATCAAAAATGAAAAGTAAGAATACTTACATCCTCCAAGATATGTTTTTAAAGTTACACATTTAATATCAATGTGGATAAGTTGCAAACATTATTCTCTCCATGATGTAGTGGGAATGCTTCTTGATTATTTTTTCCATAAATACAAGCTTAACATCTTGTATTTTCCTTTTTTAAAGGTTGGAAATCCTCCTACCATTCCTTGTTTTTGAAGTTGGGAAAGACTTTGAAAGTTCAAATGTCCATATTGGACATGCCATAATCTGATGGGTGAAATATTGGAATCAATTATTCTTGTGAAATGTTGCTTCCTAGGAATGGATTTCTATTTCATCATTAGAATTTTTTCATCTTCATAACATGTTATTATTGTTTTGAAATTGTTCTTTGTTGAGTTGATTTTAACTAATCCATTTTTCAATGATAATTTGATGTCCTTATCAATTCAACACTAAATACAACCATTTTTTCTTGAATTTTTGTACATACCAAACATTAGAAATCATTTTCTCTCCAAACCCTAGGAGAAAAATATTTACAAAACCTTTTTTCATGGTGTGTGTGGTGTCATCAACCAAAATTATTTAATTTAATCAGCATTCATGAAAATACCAAAATAAATCTCATCTAAATAGTGTATGTTGTGTTGCTCTTGTATCCATTATCCATACATCTCCATAGTTACTTGGAAATGAGTAGTTAGAGACAACTAAAGGTGCAAATTCTTATTTTTGAAGAGTTGTGAAGACACCGTCAAGACTATTTTGATCATCATCCACATCCATGGAATTTGAATATTTTTCTAAAGTTGAATTTTTATTAAGCTTAAGAAACTTTACAACAATGGAGTCGAATGGGGTCGAATATGTTAATAAAAAAATTACAACTTGTTGCACTGCACAGGGCATTCAGTTACTATGTATTATTCCATATACACCACAACAAAATGGTGTAGTTAAGAGAAATAATTGTACATTAAAGGAAATAACAAATTATATGATCCAATCTAAGGGATTAAGTCCTCATTTTTTGTTGGAAGCCATTAATTGTGAAAATTGCATAGCTAATCACACTCCCACAAAGGTTTTAAAATATATAACATCAGAAAAACCATGGAGTAAAATTAAACTAGATGTAATTTGATTTCATGTGCTTGGTAGTGAAGCATGGGCTCACATTCCCAATGAGAAAAGGAAAGCATTATAGCCTAAGAGTGAGAAGTGATTTTTTGTTGGATATTTTGAAGATGTAAAAGGTTATAGACTTTTTCAACCTCATTTCAATGAAATTATTATTAGGAGAGATGTTAAGTTTAATGGAGGTCTCCTAGCCTAGGAACCAAATCTGGTGATTATTCCATATTCAATTATTGTGCCATCTTATATTCCCAACTTCACTACTAGTGCTTCTATTCTAATTTCTTATTTAGATGATGATAGTGAGGATGAAAATCCACCTCCACTTACTCACCTTCCTCTAGTTGGGTCCATTGTACATGAACCTACACCAACACCGCATCTTCCTATATGGGTCGGTACAACATGAGAAGTAGTTGGTGATCTTGTTCATGATCGTATTGATGTCATACATGTTCATAGTTCTAGCAAGCCTCCTCTCTTTTGGATCAAGTTTCATAAAATCATGTTCTAGAAAAATTTGCAAAATCTTATGGCCATGTACCTCTTTCGAAAGGAAGAAAATTGTCAAATTTAAATGGGTTTATAGAAATAAGTATGTATCAAATGGAAATTAATTAGTTTCCAAAGGATTTTCTCAAGTAGAAGGGATTGATTATATTGAAACCATTTCCCACATATCCAAAATGAATTCTATCCACCTTGTTCTAGCCCTTGTCACTTCATATAAATGGGAGATTCATCAAATGGATGTTAAATATACCTTATTGCATGGGTATTTTGAAGAAGGAATTTACATGGAACAACCTTCTAACTATACTCAGAATGACTCCAACTTTGTTTTCCACCTTAAGAAATCTTTATTTTTCCTTACACTAGTACATTTGGGTCAAATTTCGACGGTGTGTTCGATGCAGTTTCCACTTTATATTGTCGGGAGAACGAAAAACAACAAACCCCATCAAACATCGTTTCACATGACATCGCTTTTCCGACGCCATAGCTATTGACTCCATTGCGATGTTTCATGCGGACACGTGTCATCTTGGATTTGATTGTGCAAACCCCATATAGTCGTCACTACAACGACGTCATAGACATTGGAATTTCAACCTCCCATTTCACCGGTCTCCACTACATGTGTGCTATGGGAGCGAAGTTACTATATGTTGTAATACCGACGTAGGGTAACATATCTCCACCGACGGTAATTTATTCATCTATGACGTGTTTTCTATGAGAGAAATGTTCCCAGACGTCGTAAGACCGACGTAGGGTAACGTCGCTCCACCGACAGTAAGTTATTCATCTCTGACATGTTTTCTATGGGAGGGATGTTCCAAGACATCGCAATAGAGACTGCATGTAGGTATTTAAAAAAAAAATGTCAATTCCATTTATACAAGACCATTTCCCATGACAACATTACATTCAAATCCATTTTGTATTCCATAACCATGGCTCTAAAGGATCTTCATTGATAAAATTCATAACATTATTCACTTGTCAAAAGGATAACCTTTGATATCATTCATAAAAATATGCATTAATGCTTATCCATGTTTTCTCTAAATGCTCATTTTGCTTGACAATTAGAAGTTGGATGTCACCTTGACTCTCCTCTATTCTAGCGTCATACATTTATTTTTTTGTATGTAAAGGAAATAACCATGGACGCAAGATGTTTCATTCGTTATGTTTGATTATGGTGTTGGAATATTTTATTTGGTTCTTATCAAGGCTCATGTCATTGACAAGTTGAGGAACCTCACTAAGTCACCATGGAGTAAGTGCTTGCTACATTTAATTCCAAACAATGGTTTACTAATGTATCCGAACCAACAATAATTTCTTTACATTTCTACAAGACCATTGCCGACAACAACATCAAATTCAAATCCTATTTTTATTGGATAACCATGTATCTAATTACCTTTTCCAGAGCTAATTAATCCAAAAATGTGGGTATCACACTAACCACGGTGATTGAGTTGGGTTTTATTCCTAGCATAACCTACATTTCATTGAAGAATGTTGTGATTTCATGGGAATGGTGAGTATAGGAATAACCAACAATGTTTTCATTCCATGGATATGCTTACCTTTTTCCAGAGCTAATAAATATGCACATGTAGACAAAACACCAACCACGGTGATTGAGTTGGATTTTATGCCTAGGACTTGTGCTTTGTTGAAGAATATAAAGGCTTCATGGGGACCTAATGATTGCATTCCAATCAAAGAATGATAAGGCTTCACGACGATGGACAATATGTGAATAACCAATAATGATTACCATAACATCTTGTTTAGGTATTATTTTGAACGATTAGTGGGAAATGCCAAACCCCCACATGCACTTCTTACTTTTTTCTAGAGCCAAATTCCATAATAAATGCACTTTTTATTTCTTAACCATGGATGTAAGATTCCATGACTATCAATTTAGATAATATATAGTATAACAATTTTTATTCTCGTGTTGGAACCTTGTATTTGGTTTATAGAAAGGTTCATGTCATTGACAATTCTAAGAACCCTCACCAAGTTACTAACTAAGTATTTTCTGCATTTCATTTTTAACAAGTGTTTATTAATTCTATCCCAACCGACAATGATTGAATTACATTTCTACATTACAATTTCCCACAATAATATTACATGCAAATCCAATTTGCATTGCATAACCATATATCTACTTACCTTGGTCTAGAGCCAATAAATATGCACATGTATACAAAACATTGACCACAATGTTTGACTTGGGTTTTATTCCCATGAAAACTTATAATTTGTTGAATAATGTTAAGGCTTCATGGGGATGGTGAATTTGTGAATAACCAATAATGATTTCATTCCAAGGATCAACTTATTTGGTTCCAAGGCCAATAAATATGCAATAGAACACTAACCATGATGATTGAGTTGGGTTTTATGCCTAGGACATGCATTTCATTGAAGAATTTCAAGGCTTAGGGACCCAATGATTCCATTGCAATTGAAGAATGTTAATTCTTAATAGGGATTTCCAATCTAGGAATAACTTGCAGTGATTGCAGTCCATGACCCAACATCCCATTTGGGCATCTTTTGAACAATTAGTGGGAAATGCTAAAATCCCCACATGAATTTATTACCTTGTTCCAAAGCCAAATTCTATAACCAAATACAAATGTTATAGCATAACCACGGATGTAAGATTCCATCAATATTAATTTAGATGAGATATAGTGGAAAGAGTTTTGATTATGGTGTTGAATCTTACATTTGGTTCTTATCATGAATCATGTCAATGATGAGTTGAGGAACGTCACCAAGTCAACATGGATTAAGTGCTTGCTACATATCAATCCTAATAATGGTTTACTAATTCTATAATAATTATTAATTATTGCATTGCATTTCTACAAGAGCACTACCCACAAAAATAATCACATTTAAATCCAATTGTTATTGCATAACCATGGATCAATTTATCTTATTTTAGACACAATAAATTTACACATGTAGGTAGAACACTAGCGACAATTAAGTTGTTTTTATGCCTAAGACAACTTGCATTTCATTGAATAATATCAAAGCTTCATGGGGATTCCTAGCATGGGAATACCTAGAAATGATTGAATTGCATCAACCTACTTACCTTATTCTAGAGCCAATAAATCTACACATGTAGGTAGAACATTGGCCAAGATGATTATGTTAGGTTTTCTGCCCAAGACTTGCATTTCGTTGAATAATGTCAAGATGTCACAGGGACCCTATTGGAACACGTTTAATTTTGACATTTTGAGATTTAGATTTTTCCTCTTAGAAATAAAATTTTCACCCAAAAAGAAAAAGAAACTTAGAGATTCTCCTTTTAAATTTAAAAGATAAATTCATCGCTTGTTGAAAAGGCTCTTATGATATCCACCATTGATTAGCTACTCTAATTTTATCAAACGGTCTTAATGATCTATGAACTATAGAAGTTGCTTGAGTATTAAATAAAGTCTCTAACGTTCACTTTGGAGCTTCACGCTTTAGGTATTCCAGCAAGTCTAAAAAATGAAAACCCCGAACATCGAAGCGTCGAAGTACTTAAGGCTAATTCAAGGTTTAAAACATGATAAAGTAAAACATAAAAGTGAGTAATAGGAGATTAACTTCTTCATGAATTTGACCTTCAGGAGATTTATACCCTAATTGTATCCAACACTCACGAATGTCAAAGTATTAACGATATGTATGATTGTTTAAAGTTCACAATTTGAATTGTGATTAACAGTTTTGTTCAATGAAGAGATTACATAACTCTCTTGTTACAGACAGGCTAATATTATTTCCTCAAGGATTATGGCACCACAAAAAGTTGCAAGAAAACAAGGTGGTTCAGATTTCAGAATCTAGTGGAATGATAAATCAGTTTGAAAGTTGGATAAACTAAGAAAAGGAACAAATATAGCAGAGAAGAGGATAAATCAACAGAAAAGGGAGCACAAAATATCCTAAGTGCTAAGTCTCTAAAGTACAGGATCTCCTGCCACGTGTCTTTTTGATTTCGATGGTGAGGATTTACTTCAAAAGTCCAGGCTTCAGGAGTTCTCGCTTCATACATCCAGCTTTCTTTCAGAGTGGTTATCCTCGAAGCAAGAGATCTAGCGTCGTGTGTCCTTTTGATTTGGACAGCTGAGATTTACTTCGGAGCTTCGAGTCTTTGAGAGTTCTTTACTCAGCACTTCTTGCCTCCGTTCAGAGTACGAAATAGTCGAATACGGAGATCATCTGACACATGTCCCCCACTCAGATCGGCGGATAGGAATTGCACGAAATTCACTCTATCTTCTTTACATATGACCAAGAGTTGTGACCTCGACTTAACCTTTGGGAACTTATTTCACTTTGCAAGATCTAACAACTTATATTTCTCTCGCCTAGATCAACATCCGAGAGCGATTACGAGGTGCGGAGTTGCACAGGGTTTAATTTCAAGAGGCAGTCTGCAATTTAAACAGCAGTTCTATCTCGGGGTTACGTGTCATCACCAAATGCATTGCAGGGAAAAAAGCGGGTTACCTCAAAACCATTTCTTCACGCCCCCACAAAATAGAGAACCTGTCACACTTTCGTATCCTCTCACCCCTCACCACCTGTCTCCCACTCTTACTACACGTCACCTCCCGACAGATGCACCACCTTCCCATAACGAGCTTGTTTTGAGATAGTTGTCCAATCACCATCGCCTCAACTTCAACCACAATTATTTATGCCAGTAAACTCATTGCAGGTGATAGATGACTCGAGACACAGTCAGCAACAAAGACCAACCACGCAGTAGAAGTCAAATATAGATCATCAACATATGACATCAAATTAAATCCAACTAAATTTTATAGAATCATATGATATACATTAATAACCAAAATGTTTCTTTTAGAGATCATTGTAATCGATTTCAAATCGAAATGTTTCTTTCAGAGATCATTGTAATCGGTTTCAAACTGAAATGTTTCTTTCAAACATCATTGTAATCAGTTTCAAACCGAAGGAACTCATCTGGTATAAATATCAGGAGTTCTGAATGTATCAAAAGGGGGCAGATCGAGAGCCTTTTAGGCTAGGATTGTAATGTAATCTTTTCAGCAATACATTTGACATAAGAAAAGAGATTCTATATCTCGTTATGTTAAATTATGTCTTTTTCTTGTGTCTTGTTTATGAAGTTTTAATTACTTCTCTTTTTCTTATCCTTCTTTTATTCAACTTGTAATAGTTACAATTCAGTGAGACTTATGTTGTGACTAATTAAGAGCATCCTTTCAAGTGCAGTTTTTCCTTTGTTCTATTATGAGTAGAATAAGACCTGCATTTTAATTGTTTTGCCTTATTTACAAGTTATATTTGTTCATAGATTTTCCTTTGTCTTGTTGTGAGTGAGACAAGACCTATGTCCAGATATTTGAAAGCATTGTCATTCTTCTACCGAAAGGAAGACAAGATTTATCAAAATTGGATACCTGGCTTTTTCTTTCAATTTTTCCTATCTCTTATCTTCTATCCATCCTTATGATTTTAAATGGATTTAGCAGACGAGGTCATGCCTCTTTATTTCTGATTTTTAATGGTTGAAAGGTTCTTTTAGACCTAGTTCTATAAGCCTCCAATAACTGATCAATCACCCATTATTATCTTTTTCAAAATGTGCTAAGGCTTGGCTCTATTACAGCCTAGAGTTAACTCTTGCGACAACATTTTTCTGGTGTCGCTGCCAAGGATGGAGAAACGAATTTATTTTTCCCTGGGAGAATGACAAGTAAAACTTTAATCTTTGATGGTGAACAAAGATTGAATGGGAATTAAATTGGTTGTGATCATTCACCTGGAGACTCCTTGATTCGAAGACTCCACATGATTCACTCACGACTCCACTAGTTCCAAGATGTCAATTTATATCGCTGTGAGGTTTGCTCCTTTGGAATTTACAATTTTTTTTGGTTTTCCAAACGCAGTTCCAGACCGCAAACTTTGGGAATATTATCTTCCTAAATTTAAACAGGATAAATATGATAATCATGTTGAACACCTGTTTGAGTTTCATAAGCTTATGAATCAACAAGATATTCATCATGAAGATGTTTTGATGAAACTGTTTATCTTTAGTCTGGGAGGAGATAATCATCAATGTTATAAGTCTCTTCCTCATTTCATCATTTCATCATTGAAAGAATTCCATGCAATTTTTCATAAGCATTGCAAGAGGATCTATCCAGCTGATTTTCTTTTTGAAGACTGTTACAATTTAGATTTCGTAGAACAAGATTGTAAATCTAATCAATTTTTTGATGAAAAATTAGAACATGATAGTAATTTTGGTCAAGTATATGAAGAAGATTTTGCAGGAAAACAAGATCTCCTTCAAACAGATCAGGAGAATGTATATGAAGAGGACTTCAAAGTAAATCAAGAAGAGGTTTCTTGTAGCAGTAAGAATGAAGACGACATGATTGCAAATGAAGAAATATTTGCAGGACTTCTAGTATTTCAAGCAGATCAAGTCTGGGTTCATTATAGAAAAAAAAATGAAAATGCATTTTCTAATGAAGAGCTAGATTCAAATTCATGCATACCTGATTCTACCTTCAGTTCCTCTTCCCAAGAAAATGGCTTTCAGGATTATTGTGGTAACATTGATAATACTGAAGATAATTTTATTGAACAACACGATGATGAAATTGTTGATCTAGATCTTTATGAAGGTCCAACTTATTGAAGACCATACACAATCAAATTTTGAAAAGGATGATTTTTGTAATAATAATGATGATGGTAATGATACTCTAAGTGCATTTGTCATTGTACCAAATGTTCATAGTAATTACTGTCATGATCAAACTACTTTTCTAAATTCTTATTTTGATCAAGCTGCTATTATTCAGTCATCATTACTAGATCATCAAGAAATGGAAGATTTTAAAAGTCAAAGTTCAGAAATTTTATATAATCAACCTATTTACGATGAGTATCTAGACGATGAAGAAGAACATATTTATTTCCCAACATGCATGGAAACATACAATAGTTCTCCTTTTTTTGATAACTATTATGAATGCAATCTTGAAGTTGATGAGAAACAAAGTATTCCTCTTTCTTCAGAGAGTTCACTTTGGTAGGAAAATTGTCAGTTTCATTATAAGAGCAATCAGCCTGTGTATGACAGTGATGAAGAAGATTCTTGGACAGGTGATGAAGGAGATAAGGAGGTGCTACTAGAGCAGTTGATATCTCCTTCCTATTTAGAAAACGATGAGCAAAAGACTCATGAACCTCAATATGAAATTCTCGAGCCAGAAAAAGAAAATATCAGTAGTGGAGAAAGTGTGCAAAGTATTTTCATGCAGCTAGGCCAACAGGAAGAGGTATCACTTGATTCTGAAAATTCTTTATCTTTCCATGATCCAATGGTTATTTGGTTGGAGTATTTCCTTCAATAGGTCCAAAATGTTGCAGTGTTTTGTGTCCAACCAAACTTCAGCAGTAAGCGCAGGCTACCTATCAATTTTTTGCTGCAAAAAATTCATTATCTTTTCATTCCTTCATTTAGCAGCAAGAAAGGTATGTTAATCAATCCACTATTTGCATGGCTCCATCGGAAATTCCATATTACTTGATCAATGGTATTTCGCCTAATTAGTGTAGGGCCAATGTATATAAATAAGTTGTCCAAATCAACATTTCATTTCAACATGCTAGTTCAACATTTTATTTTAGTTCAGTACTTCCAGTATAATTCAGTTTTTAGGCATTATGACTCCATCACCCAGTGACGAGGTTCAGATTTTAACAGGATTAAATTTAGGTCACGTGGTCTACTTCTCTTGGTGTTTTGCAGAATAAATCTTCTTTGAGGCTGAATAAAAATTTGACACTCAAACAATTGATTTCTCTAAAAATAGGTGATAAATTAATAATATTTCTTGTTGAAAATTCAAAAATAAATTAAGGTATGAGGTTCTACTCTTCTTATAGTTCAAATAAAATTTCAAGAAAAATATTTTTTAAATGAATGTGAAGGAAGTTTTTCTCATGATAATATTATCACTTGACCTAAAAATCCGAGAGGTATAAAGTTACAACTTAAAGTGTCATGCTGATAAATTCTAAATCCATCTCTGAAATAAAAATAAAAATGATAATAATTAAACTCGAAAGAAATTTGAATTAAAATACACAAACTTGTATAGGATCAGGGTTTTTGTGTCAGGTCCTCTGAATCCTCGATTTGGTTATCTTTTCCTATCCCCAAGTTCTTATCCACTTCATATTTTCTTTATCCTTTCTTAGTCTTCATAGAAAGAAAGTAACTTACCTTGACTCTGAAAAATTCAAAACATATTTTCAAAACAAGATTTGGAGAAAATCTTTATGTTCCTATGATTTTAATTGAAAAAGTATGTCTACGCTAATCCTGAAAATTTTAGCTCTGATATTAGATTTTAAACTGACAATTTCGCTCAAGGTTTATCCCTGAAAAGATTAAGATTCCCATAAAAATTTTCCTATAAGCGAAGGTGTATTGAAAATTGGAAGAAAGTTAGTTTTAGAGTATACTTAAAAATTATGACAAACCTTCTTTTAAATTCTAAGAAGATATCATCCCTTGTATGATACATACAAATTGATTGCCCCCACTTCAAAATATAAAAATTTAAGACAGGTGGTGAAATGAAATTCATTAATTGATTGCCCCCACCTTCTCAGAAACAGATGGTGAAAGGAAATTCGTAATCTGATTACCCCCATCTTGTCCAAAAGAGATGATGAAAGTAAATTCATATATTGATTGCCCTCATCTCAGCAAAATATAAAGTTCTAATTGAAGTGGTGAAAGTAAATTCAATGGGAGAAGTAGATAACTTCACCGGGGTACTGAACAGGCTCGCTGGAAGTGAAACAATATCTATGGTATTTGTAAGGTTGTCATACATATCCATATAACATACTCTGTCATCTAGTTCTCTTTCCGGTGATATTTACATCCTGAACCAACTGGGGATTCCCTAAATAAATATGTTACATCTACTTAACCTTGAAGCGAACAAAGTCGTTTGAAGCTGATATTTTAGTTAAAATTATTTTTATTATCTTAAACAATTCTGAAATCAATTTTAAGAAAAAGAAATTCTCAATAGCCTAACTTGAGATCGATCATTAAGTGTGTTTTGAATATTTTTGGACTTGGTTAGTTTCATTTTCCTATAAATGGTCAATTCTTAAATAAAACAAGAAAGTGTTTTTCAAAAATAAGTAATGAATCCATTTACCCAATAAAGTAACTTGGTCTACTGTTCTTTCGCGCCTCACAGGGAACCACAATCCCCAAATTGAGCCTATGTTGGAACACGTTTAATTTTGAGATTTTGAGATTTTGAGCTTTAGATTTTGCCTCCTAGAAATAAAATTTTCACCCAAAAAGAAAATGAAACTTAGGGATTAGCTCTTACGATATCCACCGTCGATTAGCTACTCTAATTTTATCAAACATTCTTAATAATCTACGAACTGTAGAAGTTTCTTTAGTTTTAAAGAAAGTCTCTAACGTTCGCTTCGGAGCTTCATGCTTCAAGTATTCCAATAAGTCTAAACAAAGAAAACCCCGAGCGTCGAAGCACCAAAGTAATTAAGGCTAATTCAAGGTTTAAAACATGATAAAGTAAAACATAAAAGTGAGTAATAGGAGATTAACTTCTTTGTGAATTTGACCTTCAGGATATTTATACCCTAATTGTATCCAACACTCACGAACGTTGAAGTATTAACGATATGTATGATTAGTTAAATTTCACGATTTTAATTGTGATTAACAGTTTTGTTCAATGAAGATCTTACAGACCTCTCTTGTTACAGGCAGTCTAATCTTATTTCCTCAAGGATTATGGCACCGCGAAAGGTTGCAAGAAAACTTGATGGTTCAGATTTCATAATCTAGTGGAACGATAAATCAGTTCGGAAGCTGGATAAACTAAGAAAATGACCAAATATAGCAGGGAAGGGGCTAAATCAACAAAAAATGGAGCACAAAATCTCTAAAGTGATAAGTCTCTGAATTACAGGATCTCACGCCACGTGTCCTTTTGATTTCAACAGTGAGGATTTACTTTAGAACTCCGGGCTTCGGGCATTCCAAGGTGAAAATATCTGAAATGATAAATCCCCGAAGTGGAGGATCTCCTATCACGTGTCCTCTTGATTTCAACGATAGAGATTTACTTCAAAACTCCAGGCTTCGAGAGTTCTCACTTCATACATCCATCTTTCTTTTGAAATGGTTATCCCTGAAGCGAGAGATCTGGCATCATGTGTCCTTTTGATTTGGACGATTGATATTTACTTCGGAGCTTCGGGTCTTCAGGAGTTATTTACTTAGCATTGCTTTCATTCTTCGAAAGTATGAAATAGTTGAATATGAATATCATCTGACACGTGTCCCCCGCTCAGATTGACGGATAGGAATTGCACGAAATTTGCTCTATCTTCTCTACATATGACCAAGAGTTGTGACCTCGGCTTAACCTTTGGGCGCTTATTTCACTTTGTGAGATATGACGACTTATCTTTCTCTCTCCTAGATCAACGGCCGAGAGATATTACTGGGTGTGGAGTTGTGCAGGTTTTAATTTCGAGAGGCAGTCCTACAATTTAAACTGTGGTTTTCTCTTGGGTTTATGTATCATCACCAGATGCATTGCAGGGACAAAAGAAGGTTACCTCAAAACCATTTCTTCGCACCCCCAAAAAATAGAGAACCCAACACACCTTTGTAGCCTCTCACCCCTTGCCACTTGTCTCCCACTCTTACTACACGCCACCTCCCGAAAGACGCACCACCTTCCCATAACGATCTCGCGTTGAGCTAGTTGTCCAATTGCCATCGCCATAGCTTCAACTGCAATTATTTACTCCAGTAAAATCATTGCAGGTGACATATGACTCAAGACACAATCAGCAACAAATACCAACCACACAGCATAAGTCAAATACAGATCATCAACAGATGACATCAAATTAAATCCAACTAAATTTAAAAATTCCTATGATATACATTCATAACTGAAATGTTTCTTTCAAAGATCATTGTAATCGGTTTCAAACCGAAACGTTTCTTTCAGAGATCATTATAATCGGTTTCAAACTGAAACGTTTCTTTTAGAGATCATTGTAATCGGTTTCAAACTGAAGGAACTCATCTGGTATAAATATTAGGAGTTCTAAATCTATCAAAAGGGGGACAGCCCGACAGCCTTTTAGGCTAGGATTGTAATATAGTCTTTTTAGCAATACATTTGATAGAAGAAAAGAGATTCTATATCTCATTATGTTAAATTATGTCTTTTTCATGTGTCATGTTTCTGAAGTTTTCATTACTTCTCTTTCTTTTGCTCCTTCTTTTATTCAACTTGTAATATTTACAATTCAATGAGACTTTTGTTGTGACTAATTAAGATCATTCTTTCAAGTACAGTTTTTCCACTGTTTTGTTGTGAGTAGAACAAGACCTACATCATAATTGTTTTTCTTTATTTACAAGTTATATTTTATCATAGCTTTTCCACTGACTTGTTGTGAGTGAGGCAAGACCTATGTCCAGATATTTGAAATCATTGTCATTCTTCTTCCGAAAGGAAGACCAGATTTATTAGAATTGGATACCTGGATTTTTCTTTCAGTTTTGTCTATCTGTTATCTTCTATTCATCCTTATGATTTTAAATGGATTTAGCAAACGAGGTCATGCCTCTTTATTTTTCATTTTTAAAGGTTGAAAGATTATTTCAGACCTAGTTCTAGAAGCCTCCAATAACTGATCAATCACCCATTATTATCTTTTTCAAAATGTGCTAAGGCTTGGCTCTATTACAACCTAGAGTCAACTCTTGTGACAACAGACCCAATGATTGAATTCCAATTTAAGAATGTCAAGGATTCATGGAATGGTGAATCTAGTAATAACCAACAATGATTGCATTCCATGACCCAACATGCCATTTAGGCATTCCTTTGAACAATCAATGGCAAATTCTAAAATCCCCACCTAAACTTATTGTCTTGTTCCAAAGTGAAATTCCATAACAAAAATGCACTTATTATTGCACAACCATGGATGTTATATTCCATGAGTATTAGTTTAGATCGGATATAGTAAGAGGATTTTGATTATGGTGTTGGAATCTTTGATTCAGTTCCCGACAAGGTTCATTCCAGTAACAAGTTGAGGAACCTCTCCAAGTCACCGTGGACTAAGTCCTGGATGCATTTAATTCCCAATAAGGGTTTACTAATTCTATTGCAATTAACAATCATTGTATTCTATTTCTAGAAGACATTGCCCATACTAACATTATTTTTGAATCCATTTTTTATTGCCTAGCCATGGGTTTTCTTACCTTGTTCTAGAGTCAATAAATTTGCACATGTAGACATATCACTAACCATAGATATTGAGTTGGGTTTTATTCCTAGACAATTTGGATTTCACTAAGAATTCCAACACTTCACTAGAATGGTGAATCTAGCAATAACCAACAATTATTAAATTCCATGGGCCTCCTTACCTCACTCAAGAGTTGACCTAAAAATAAACTAAATAGCTTACCTAAAAAAGATAAATTAATAAATTCCAAATAACTAGTTATTAAATAATTTTTTTCTAGGTTTTTGTTTCAAGAGAAAAGAATTTCTCAATTATATTAGGAAATATAATCGGTTCTCTTTGATTGAGTACACCAATAGGATGGAAATGGAACTGTCCATGAGTTCTTTCTCCAACAATTGATAGACCAATTCAATTGAGAGATATATGGGATTACACAAGAAGTGAAAGAACATAGCTAACTGAAAGGTAAGTGAAGATGCTGAAGAAAAAAAAAGGAATGGCACAGTGGCTACACCAGAAAATAATGTTGATGAAAACAGAAATTTTTGAAGTTGCTTATAGAGTCCAAAATGGAGACGGAAATTAGAAGATGCTAAAAACATGTGAGGGGCCCTTATTTCCATTCAGTTAAAGGTTGTATGTAATCTGGCCTCGAGATTTTTGAAGCACATTCTTTGAGAAAAGATCGGCCTCTCTGTTGAATTCTCGAGAAGTGTGGGAAAAGTTGAGCTCCTTGAAAAGTTTTTGTATATTTTTTATGCGGTTCATCCAAGCCAATAAATTTGTCGACTAGAGCTTTCCTCTGTAATTCACAAAGCCCAAGAAATCATCATAGACATAATCATGTGATACCATTGTTTTTCCCTTCTTATTAGATTTGCAACTATTAGTGGTTCCTAACTCTGTGATTGAAATAACCTATTTATGCAACATAAGTACTCTAAAATAAAATAAATAAATAGCATTCAAGAAAAATTAAACTACAACTACCACATACACAAAACATACACAATACCTCACCTCAGAGTGCCCCCCCTCAAAGGTTCAACTTGTGCACTTGCTATAGAATTCCCACACACTCTTAAAAGGAAATCATGCCCCCTAATGATATTTGACATATATATTAAGTGAAAGAGTATTAGAATACTAACAATATATGTACCCCCCACCCCAAAGATGAGAGTTCCCTATTTATATAACACAACCAAAGTATATTTGTGCTCAAAAATAGGGATGACGAAGGTCCTATATGCTTGGGGGTTCGTTTTAATTACAAACTGATATTTGGAACACTGTGATCCATAAGTGATCACAGTCTCCTCAAAAAAAATTAACATGATAAGAAAACTCAATTCATTTTCTTATCAAACCTTGAAGCATGTGGGCATCGTGGCTCTATTTTCATAGTACAATATTAGATCGGTTGAAGGTTGGCATACTCATCAATTCCTCTGGACAAGAATAGGTAGAAATTGTTGTAACATCCTGGACTTGAATGCACAGATGCCACTAGACATGAATAGTACTTTGTCCTCAATAACAACAAGTTGGCATATTCTTCATTGTTGACATAATTTTTCAGTATCTTCCTCAACTTGTCATAACTTTGTGAAACCACTTGATACCCTGTGAAACAGATTGTGTAATTCCTCTTACAAGTTGTGTTAGAAAGGTTTATTTAGACATATATATTATGACAACATCCTTCATCATTCACTGAAACACAAGTAATTTTACAACCTTCCCTAAATTTAATCATGCTAACAAGAAAGAAACCTAAATTGCAATCCTCCTTACCTTGTGAGATGTACACAACAAAGTAGTGATGACAACAAGGATTAAGGTTTAAACTAGGTTCGTGTGATAGAAAAGAGATAGTTATATGTGGTGTTATCTCTTGATAGTCTCCACTGATCAAATGCAATCAAATGCAATCTTTCAAGTTATTGTTGGATTTTAGGTCAAATGTTTATATTTTTCAAATAAAATTTGACATGTCTTGTCTGTCAAATGATTCTTAAGTCATGTCTAGGTGTCGTTACTACTTCCTATATTACGCTTGGTCATCACCATCTCATCACCATCCCAAAATGTCTTTTTGTCTTATGATTTGATGAACTAACTTCATACATTCTTCTGAATAAGCATTTTCCTTGTCCATTTATGACTCTTTTGAGTCAATGGCTTCTAATAAGGAATTTAGAGGGTTATTGCTTGGAACCCTAGACCCATTTCTTTCCAATTTTATCTTTAGCTTATAATTTTACAACCTCAATTTTATGTTATCCTTTAATAAATCTTGGTAACTAGGGCTATAGAAATGAAATTATTTAGAGTCCATTCAAGACTTGGACTTTCCTATGCTACCTTTGATTCTCCTTCTTTTTCTCAATCCAACATGCTTTGGGTGTGGATTAGATTTAGGAGAATGAAAATATCCATCAATTTCATCATCAAATTGATCTTGTTATGGTGGAGAGAAAATTCTAGAAGGATGTAAGCCTTCTAATTCATGATCATCAACTTGCACCTCTTGTTTCTATGGAAACAATGACTTTGGAGACTATAGGTCCCCTCATTTGTCATCAAATTTTCCTTCCCGCTACTATGGAGATGAGGACATTGGAAATTGTAACCCTACTAGCTCGTCATCGGATTAGTGTTCTTGTTTTTCTAGAGAGAACAACCTTTGAGCCTGTAAATCCTCTAATCTATCAGACTCGGATGAGGAGATGGATATTGGAGATGGACCAATGACAAGTTTTTTAGTAGGGTCCACTTGTAATTCCACAACCTCCTTTTCCTATGACATTGGAACTGTAAGTTCCTTGGAGGCCCCTGTATCATAGTGATTATATGATTCCATAGTAGCAAATGTACCGGGGGTTGAGGTGGAATATGTAGGAGTTTGTTTTCCATCGTGCCTAGGTCGATTGGTAGGATATATAACCCTCGCCCTGGGTTTTCTCCCTAGTCCTTTTAAAAATAATTCTCAACTGATATGAAGCCTACCCATTTCATTCATAATCAACATATTTATCATACCTTGGTGGTATTACCTTGTCTCAGTTTTTTCCCTCTTATGAACCATGACAACCCTTTTCAGTAGGCTTTTGAGCAATAAGAATGTCATGTTTAATATTTCTTAATTCTTTAGGTGCATCATGAGTTTGAAAAACTAGTGAAACACCATGTTTTACCTCCCCTCACAAGTTATGAAAGTTTGGATGATGAAATCTACCTCTTTCCAAGGTGAAATCAACAAGTCCCTTTGAATTCCTTTTCGTATGTTAGGCATAAGAGAGGGATTTGTTAGAAACTGAGGCTAATTATCTACTGGTAGCTTCAAATTCTTTAACCACCTTCCACCTTGCAAGGGGAGCCCTATGGATCAACTAATGAACTTTTCAATTACAATTAGGGAAATTTGTTGCACTAATGCCCTCCTACTGTTGAAGGTTTTAGAAAATTCCAATCCAATTCCTAGGTCCTAGCCTTGTAACCTCTCGAAAAATGAAAACCAACATGATTTTGCAAAGATTTTCATTACCTATGGGTTGGCTACAATTATCATTGTATCTTCAAGATCAAACCCCTTCACCAATCCTCCAATGGTGCACTATATCCAGAGGTGAGTTTGCAGAGTTAAATGGTGCTCCGAGGTAAGTTCTTTGGGGTTGAATTGTTGAATTGTAATTAAGTGCTATAAAATGTGGGTAATCATATGAATAAATGAGAGGATTATATATAACTCAACAAGAGGATGGAGAGAAACAAGTGTCATGACATTGAAATTTATTGTTATTGATTGAAATCAATAACAATCAATTTCAATCTCTTTACACATGTTCCCGTCACATCTCATGAACTTAGAAATTTTCCTAAATTTTGTTGTACCAAATCATAAAGCTGAAAAACTTAAAGATCCATTCATATGGATAGCTTCAAAGAATCATTCATATGGCTACTTTCAAAACTTAAATATCCATATTGATGCATGCATTGGGTTTTTTCATTTCTAGATGAGGGATATGTTAGAATGTGTTTTAATGTTTTTTAGTGGATTGATGTAATCTTGTAACTAGTGTCATAATGATGATCATTATAAAATCATTTGTGGGGAACTTATACATGTAACTAAGCTTCACTAGACTTTAGTAACATTGCACATGTGAACATAGAGGTAGTTTTGGGGAGTTATTTTCCTAGTGACTAGCCCCTCATGTAATGGTGACTTTCACTACTAGGTCCTTTTTATCCACCACTTATCCCTTATCTCTTAATGATCTTATTGCTTACCTTTATGGTTTAGTGTTTCTTGTTAGAAAAAAGAGGATCACATAGAAATAATATAAAACAGATGCAGAAATAAAACATATGCCCCTTTATTCAATATTCACTACACTCATCGGGTACATACATCACACAATAGGAGTAAATAAGGATATACAGGTATTACTGGTCCATGCTATTAGTTCATATGAGCATCAATTAAATGGAAATAATTCATGCAATGGTGGTATAACCTCTACTGCCAAATTACATTGGTTCCAATATTAAGTTTACCATTGAATAAGCATGAATATGGGAAAGCAATCCGACTGGTAACATGTAATGGCATCTTATTAGAGAAACAAGGCAATCACCTTTCCCATATTCATTGATTTCATTGCCTCAATAAGATTGGTATAATACATGTAATATGTCAATTAGTCTTAATCTTCATATTGTATCTTCCTAAGAATGATATCACTCTAATCATATAGAAGCTTCATAGTGAGCTCGATAACTTGTAGATATGAGTTATGCTTTGAGTGCCATAACACGTAGTTTCCATAACAAGAGATTAGTAATAGAGAGCTTAGTATGATTCTAGGCATTGTGTTGTTTAGTGATGTTTGGTATAGTCTAAGAATAGAAAGAAGAATGGTCACAAGAAGGTGTGAGGAGGCTTCCTAGAGTAGTGTGCCCTTGGTCAAAGTCATAGGAAAATTGTAATTAGAATTAGGGGAAAATAGAAACAAATAATGCCTTTTATTTTTTTGTTCACAAGATCAACATATATGAGAAAAGAAATAAACAGATCTAAATTAAATTCTGAGTATAAACAAAATTTATGAATGAAAAGACAAACCTCAAGATTACCTCCTAATATAAGAAATATGTACATGTCACATGTGTGGATGAATGCTCAAAAATAGTTTTAGGTTCATGGATCAAACCTCTAGGGTTTGATCTCTGCATAAGAACTTAGGAATAGTTTTTCGAAGGTATAGACCATCACAATACAACTGTAGCAAACAAAACTTAGATTCGAAAAGATAGTCCAAAAATGAGGTTGCACCATCATCAAGAGAGAACAACTAAGGTAGTCATAGCAAATAGGAGAGTGAGGAGGGATTGAGTGTGAGTGTAATAGAATGCTAGAGGGCGAGTTCTTATTTATAGTTTGGGAGAGGGGTTAGGGCAATTTAAAATTATAATTAAATATTGACATTTAATTAATATAAATATTAATTAAAATGTCAATTAATATTAATATTAATATTAATTATAAAAACCCTAAACACATATAAAACCCCAATCAAATAAATAAAACCTCAATCACATAAAACAACAAGGGGGGACCTTTTAAGACAAAGTCAAGGGGGGGTCCATAATGGAAAAACATGTCCACATGAGTCTCATAATGACCTATAAACTTTATCATCACTACATAAGGGGGTCCATCAACAATGTGGTCATGTCCATCTTCATAGGCACTCCTAAGTCTCATGGACCATCCCGGGAGAGAGGAAGAGGATCACACATCAACACATCTTTGTATTACACCAAGATCTACCTGGTCAAAGACCAGGTTGCCCCAGAACACATTTGGGGGTCCTAGAACACATCTAGGGTATTATCCACCAAGGTACAAGACCAAGGATCAACCCATGCATTAGGAAAGGATTCCTTGGAACACATCCAGGGCCCTAGAACACATCTAGGGTCTTATATCAACCACTAAGGAACACATCCAAGGATCAATCCAAGCACTGTGCAAGGATTCCCTGGAACACATCCAGGGGCCCTAGACACATCTAGGGACTTATATCAACCACCAAGGAACATATCCAAGGATCACTCCAAGCACTGAGCAAGGTTGATCCCTTAGAAACCCTACCATTTGGATGACATTTTCTTCCCAGAAGGAAGTGAGAAGATGCCTAAAGTTCCCAATGATAGATAGCCATACTACTTAGCTTCCATCTTGTAGCAAAGGAAAAAAATTGTATCGTTGCGTAAAGGAGGACCGTTTGGAGGCGAAGAGATAGTGAGATTGCAATGAACCGTTTGGAGGCCCAGACATCATGAGATCGCAGTACACCTAAGTTGAAATGAATGTTTGAGGAAGAAATATGTGAGATTGCAATGCACCCTTTGGAGTGTACTACAATCTCATGATGTCTGGGCTTCCAAATGGTTCATTGCAATCTCTCTATCTATCGGCCTCCAAACGGTCCTTTTAATTTGGGTGAACTGAAATCTCATAATCTCTAAGCCTCCAAATGGTCATAATTTTTATTTCAGTAGGTTCCATTCCTCCAAATATTTTTTCACCAAAAAGAAACTACCATTTTTGGCGGCATGTTCGGAGCCATACATTCATGTTAGAATTTATCCATACATTCATGTTATATTTATCCATTAGTTAACCATAAACCTACACTGACAGATCAATAATATTTATAGGACATAATCAAAATATTATACATACCTAAATGATGATTTTTCAATTTAGCAATCGAACATAACAATTCATAAAACATTAAACATAACTAGAATTGATGGCTATATAAAATTATATGATGAAAGGAGAAATCACACCTGATCTGATGAACTGGTCGATGGTACAATTGGAATCGTTGGCCCCACATGTTTCTCTTCAGTTGTATGACCCTCTGTTAGTCTTGAGCTTCCCTCAATCGACGAAGAAAGATCTTAAAGTACCTGCCAAAATCATTCAACCTCCATAAATATATAAAAAATCAATACAAGTAATATTTTTAGTGCATTATTTACTCTAAGATGCATTTTTATGAGAGTGTCAGAACATACCTAAATGAACTCCTCTTGGTTTTGAGAATAATTTATTGGAGCCACGCATCTAATATTTGATCAAATTGCCTCCCTTGATTTGAAGTAGCAGCAACGAAGTCAACATTAACTTTGTTGTTGCTCTGTTGGATCGAGGGAGGTTTTATCCAAGATTAAACGGCTCCAATAAATTATTATCTATTGAACAGGGCCAACCACATGAAGGCAGAAGATCTTATGCCCCCCCCCCTCACATCACTGTCAATTCCCCAATACCCAGCATATAAATCTATTGAAATATTTACAGCAAAAACAAACATATATACATACCAATATTCACAATTGTTTATAATGAAATAAAAAATTTCCTTGATCCATTTGGAGTGAGCGGAATATGGTGAAAATAGATTTTATATTAAATAATTATTAAAATATTCATGTACATCATCATTTACTACTTTTAGTCGGCCTCTTCTTCTTAGCTCTATAGTTAGTAATCATTTCATCAATATCTATGTCTTCGTTCTTTGGGTTCTCTTCCAAATCTGATTGTGATTGTGTCCTCTCATGTAGAGCATGCCTAGTTGTGGAGTAATCATGGTGTAATGGAGGTCGTTGTGATGAGGCATCACATACAAAATAAAAAAATACAAAATTTAAATGGCCAATTTTTAAATATCATTGAACTAATTCAGTAATATTAAAAAAAACACATGCAATGTCATTATTTACCTAGTGCATTGGTCGGCACCGTTGGAATAGTTTCCCCCATGTGCTCCTCTTCAACTGTACGAGCCTCAAGTACAACATTCTCTGTCATTGAGACCACAAATTTTATAAGGACAATCATAAATGTATAAGTAAAATACAATAGAAGTACAAAATGTATAACTATGAAATTATTAAGTATATGATTAAAATACAGCCATATTACCATCATGTGTCATCTTGGTCATAGCACTATCATGGGGCTACACCCCCGTGGAAAATTGGGACTGAATGGGATCAAAATCATCTTCTGGTTGCAAACTGCTATCAAGACACTGCTCTCCAATACTAGTGTGTTCGTTGATAGTGTTGCTCCCCTGATTAAAACAAAGTTGTGACTATTAATAATATCCAACATGATTGTATTCTTTTAATAATAAAGGTTAATGTGGATTGAATTTTATTTACCTTATCCTTCAAAGTGGTTCTTGGTATCATCCCCAAGCTTTTTCGGCGTTCAACTATTGCTTTATAGACATACTTGTAACCAAGCTAGAGGTCTTCCTCTGTGGTTTCAGTACCAAACTTGTCACCCTGCATTGCATAAGAGTATGCATTTTTTATGTTATTCGTTGCAATTACCTAAATGTTTTAAGGTGATACAAATAAGATATTTAGGTACTTACAATTCGTGAGTGCAACTTCAAGTAGCCGCCCTGCGCTAGCCTGTGATGACCACATTTGGAAAGCCTTTCTTTTTTGGCCTTTGACGTGTCATTCAACCTATCATCAAAAGTTTCAAGTATGTTAATATATACCACAATTTTATTTACATCTAAAAAAAATTGAAAGTATTCAATTGAAATTGTAATTTACCTTCTAGGACCAGAGGGTGTTTTTCCTTCATTTGTCGATTTCTTCTGTTTTGCATCCTCAATGAGGGCCTTCCACTCCCTCTCTAGAATCATCAAAGGACACTCGTACCTATCAATTTGTTTCAAGTGCTTCATATATGTTTCTCGCGTATATTTTAAATATTGGCAAGCTGCGGCGGTGGCCAAGGTCTTATTAAATGTATCTGCACCAAAAAAGATTTATATATAATCCATCAATTCTTTTTTAGCTCGGAATTCTAGTAATTCCACCTCTCCCATATGGTGGGCCCAAAAATCGACAAATCCATTCTCCAAGGACCTGTAAACATCGAACAAAAATAATTTGAAGGAATTAAAGTCACACTCAACTATATCATTCAAAAACCCATAGTATCTATTTTCATATTCTCGATGACATCTATCACTCCCTCAGGAAACATTATTGACCCGGAATACTGCAGTTGACCCGGAATACTGCAGTTATCCGACTATCAGAATATTTTTTGGTTTCATCCAACTATTTGATGCGAAATTTACAACCATTGCACCACATAGCCTTGTGGTGTTTCAACCGCAATATGTCAGACATGTAAAATATGCATTGTCAATTAATAATAAACAAATTTATATAACTTGGAAAGTATAATATATATGAAAAAAACACACCTACAGTCACATTAATATAATATAAAATAATTGAATAAAATGGGTGAATTTGCTTGCCTTTCCATCTTTCAAACAATATGCTAAATCTATGTCCCTCTGTGTAACATCGGAATCTCCATTACGACGAGCTTCTCTAACCAATTCAAATAGTTCCTTCCATGATAACCTACCTCCATGACGTTCTTTACATCTATCAATACATACCTTCATCCAGTCAAGATTGTTTGCAATGTATAAATGTAGTGCATCCCAATCTTGAGCAACTGACTAATCAAAATATCACAATTCACCAATATTAAATATTAGTTATAACCATGGTAAATATTTATAAATGATGAAAGAATAAATATTAAATGAGTATGATCATATACAAAAAAAAATGAGAAATTTGTATTTATTAAAAATATCCACAATTTAATTACCTCTCACTTTATTCATTGTACCTTTCCCCAACACCTTCTCCCTTTAAATTTTTTGATGGAGTTCACATCCCAAATGAAATACACTGCATGCATAGCTTGTGCTACTAATTTAGGAATATACTGACTAATATACACCATGGATTCATATACCATAGAACCCTCCACCATAGAACCCTCAGGACGTGCTCTCTGTATAACCAAAGCCTTCAATGATTTCAAGTGCCTCTCCACCATCCACATTGACCTTGTGTTTATAGGTCCACACATTTCAATCTTCGCAACTTGGTGTATGAGGTAGTGTTCTTGTGCATTGAAAAATGTTGGAGGTAGATACTTCTACATTTCACACATTAGCCGAGGAATTCTCTCTTCAAATACTTTATACCATCTTCATGGATTTCTTTCAATGACAACCATCTACAGATCATGACGCAAGAAAATAACATGTTTCAACAAAACATATAAATACATATTACATTACAAGTAAAACACATGTCATCAAGTACAACAAAAAATTGAATTTTGTTTTTGCATATATATTGCAGCTACGTACCTCATGTATTTTCCAAGATCATATATAACTTGTTTGACGTTTTCGTCAAATTCGTTTGGGAGAGATAGAGGTAGAACATACTGTAAAAATAAAAACGAATCGTTACTTGTTCAAAACTAAACAAAAAAATAAAAATCTCAAAAAATGTATACGACCAATATATAAATATGAATACTAAAATGATTAATTACCTTAATGAAGGTATTCCAATCATGTGTTTTTACCCCACCAAATTCACCTTTGTTCGTTAAGATATTCTTTATGTTTGAACAAAAACCTGTGGGAAAATTAATTTTTTGAATGACCTCTTTTACAACATTGATTTGTTGCTATGTTAATAACCATGGAAGGTTATTTTGGTCTCCATAGTTATTGGATTGGATCACACTTTGCATTGCATGATTGGCTTCCCGAATGTCATTACAAATTCTGACAATTTTTTCTTTATCCCTCCTGCCATCTATGATTCGCCATAATGTTTCTGTCACATTCTTCCCGATATGCATTGTATCAAATAAATGAACTATTTTTAGGTCCTTATAGTAAGGAAACCTCATGAATTGAGTGGGATAACATTTCATTCCTCATGGAAGCCCATTATTATTACCTTCACAACGAGGACATTGATGAAGTATAAAAAAAATCAAAAAAGTATTTATCAAATGCGGTAAAATAAAATGAATAATTAAAATAAAATTTCAAAACATGATTCCATTTACGATACATAAAAAAAATGCATACCTCGAGGATTAATTTTTTCATATGCCAACTTCCATAGGTGAGGTGTCATTCTTTGTGGTTTTAGTCCAGTCTCTTGTTTCCCATTGAAAAAATCATTTTCAGTAGTACGATACTTATGTTTCTTAGAGAGGAAGTGTCTATACTCATCAAACACCTCATTTCCTACAATTTTTGACCGACGAGATTTCATCTTAGGACCACAAACTAGACATGTAAATTTACCCTTTGTTTGAAGACCTGCAACAGATCGATTAATGTGAATCATTAATATATATACGAAATGATTATTTAAACAACATGCATGATATAATCAATTAATTATATACTATTCAAGCATGAAATATGGAACGTTACATACCACAAAAATGTGTTAGTCCTGGGGCATCATGAATTGTCCATAAAAGTATTCCACAGCATTGAAATATCTTCTTCCCAATTGGTTTACAGATGCCATACATAGTGATTCCCTCCCATAACTTTAGTAGCTCGTCGACAAGAGGATCTATATACACATTCATATCTTTAACTTGGTACGTACCTAATTGTTTGAAATTACATGAAATTACTACCAGGGTATGTATATATACGTAAATAAATAAATAAAAGATTTTATACAAAAAAAAGAGAAAAATGAAAAATTTAAATTCGAAAAATTAATGTAAAGAAATACTTGGAATAATCATTGTCAACATTATGTGCTCCCTCTTTATTGACATCCAAGGAGGAATTTTATTGTTGATAACAAAAATAGGCCACTCTGAGTAAACAGACTGAAGCTCTCCAAATGGATTAACATCGTCAGTTGCCAATGAAAGCCTAACATTACGAGGTTCATCTGTAAATTCTAGCCATTTTGCAACAATTTCCTTAAATGCATAACCATCAATAGGCATTCAAAGAACGCCATATTCAATTTTCTTTTGTGCATGGAAATCCATAAATTGTGCTATGCTTTGGCACCTGAATAGTCGTTGCAAATGTGGAATTATGGGAATATGTCGAAGAACCTTTCGAGGGACCATTTTTGTAACTTGATCGATTCGATATCTACTGATACCACATACCGGACATTTTGTTTTCGATGCATGTTATCCATAATATATAATATGATCATCGGGACATGCATATATACTTTCATACTCCATTCCAATGTCTTTCATAATGGCATGTAAATCTCGATATGTGCGAGGTAAAATATTTGACGAGGGTAACAGAAATACACCTAACAATCTAAAACATAAAAAATAAATAGTTAATGTAAAGAATAGTAATTGTAAATATTTCATTCTTATTTTACACATTAATTAACACTAAAAAAATGGGGAAAAGCCAACCTTTATGTAGATGTGAAGAAACATATTACATACCTTAGGATCTGTGTCATACAAGTGTTAGACAAATGATTTGTAACTTTCAAGTTCACCAATAGCAATGTAGTGGAGAGAAGATTTGCCCTTGACCCTTTATAAAGTCGTTTATTTTCCTCTTCAATTAGAAGTTCATCATAAATACCATCACTAATGTCCCCATGATCCTCATTTGGATGACCGAATAAGTCTTGAATCATTTGATTTGTCCCATCATCTTGAACTATGTTATTATTTTCATCTACTTCCATGGGATCATTAACTTGATCTTCATTATCTACTTCAAGTTCTTCATCTTGTACTACAACATCATTTATGCTACTACTTGGTGCTTTGTGCATAAAGTTAGGGGGGAAATCTAACTTAATAATTACAAACAATCATGAAAAATTAGTGCATGTATAAAACAATATAAAAGTTTGAGAATACAATAAATATTAAAACAGATCATGAATGTATATACCATGGGACGATATTCATTTGATCCCTCGTCCATGTGCCCATATTTTCTACAATGTTTTTTAGTTGTTGCTATTAAAACTCTTTCGAGACGTCTAGTACAACAATTTTTGCAAGGGAAATAACATTTACCATCACCCTTTTCACCCTCTTTAATTCTTTTCCCAGCTCTAATGTTTTCTATCATTCTTCCCCACAGACATATACTGAAAAAAAATACATGTTTTTTGTTCGCCAAGAATACCCGCAAACCCTTTTTAAAGTGTCATTATTATAGCAAACTTGTCGCAACATCCGTAAAATGCAACATATTTATAGATTTTATAACGTCTCAATTCCGATGATAGTTGACCAAATCAAATTTGACTTGGTCAAATACTAGGTGACTATTGGATGGGGGAAACCTAGTTTCCATAACATCGCAACTACGATGACTATTTTACAAACGTGGCAAGAATGACGACGGTCCAATGGCGTCTCAATAGTGATGTATTCGTCGCAATACCGAAATCTATTTGTATGATGTCTCACTTGTGACATTATCAGGCAATATGGAAAAGGAAAATTAAAATTTCCTCTATTTTTCGACAGTATGGCCAATTTTGTCCATAACGTCGCAAATAGAACATCGAATTTTTTACAATATGTACTAGTGTTAAGAAATATCCTCTGGATTGGTATGATAAAATTGATAGCTTCCTTCTTGAAATCAACTTTTATAGATGTCATTTTGACCCCTATGTCTATACCAAGAAATTAATTAACTATCTCATAATACTTGTTATTTATGTTTATGACCTTATACTCACTGGTAATGACCCCAAAATTTTGACCAGCGTGAAATTTAGCCTTAAGAAGAAATTGAAATGACAGACTTAGGACATTTGCATTATTGTTTTGGCCTCCAAATATTGAAGGAAGTAATTTCCCTTTCCCAATATAAGTATGCATGTGACCTTCTTCACCAATTTCACGTGAAATATTGTAAACCAGTTCCATCTTCCTTCCAATCTAGAGTCAAATTTTCTACCTCTTGTACTACACCCAAAGTAGATGCCACTTTGTACCATTAGTTAGTTGGTATTCATTTTTATTTAACTCATACATGTATTGATATGTGAAAAAAACCCCTGAGATCCATTAGAAAGGGGAAAAAAGGACACTTTGGTATATATGGGGTATAGTTCAGTTTTGGATACATTATAGTTTGGGGGTACTCCTTTGTTGGTTGGTTTCATTGATTCTGATTGAGCTGGAAACCTTGATGATCAAAGTTCTACTATAGGTTATGTTTTCAATCTTGGTCCTTGACCTATTACTTGGTCTTGTAAGAAGAAACGTTCCCTTTCTCTTTCTTCAACAGAAGCATAGTATATAAGAATAGTTAGTGCAAGTCAGGAAGCCTTACGGATTCAACAAATCCTTTTAGATTTTGTATTCTAGTAGCATCATTTGACCACACTTTGGTGAGGTAATAAAAGAGTCACGTGGCTCACCAAAGATACATTTAAACAATGTCACAACAAACACATTGAGAAACACATGCACTTCATTAGAAAGGTTCATTATGATCATGTTCTCAAAGTGATCTATTATCCTACAAATGATCAAGTTGTAAAATTTTCACAAAGTCTCTTACAGAAGCAAAGTTTTCCAAATTTTGATCTAAGTTAGGAGTTTACAAAGTTGTCATTAAGGGGGGAATAGAATCTAGTGCCTCATTTATTCTCCTATTGTGTCACCTTTGCAAATCCTTCAAATCCCAACTTGTTCTTAAGGAGGGATGTTCAAATATTTAGACTTTAGACACTTAGGATTTAGTTAATATCAACTTGGACTAATGTGTCTTTAGGTAAAATGTGTTTCTTTAGTTTACATTGTAATTATCTAATCTGGTAGTCACAATTATGTTCTAGACATAAAGTGATCCAGCAATTCATCTTCTCCTTGATACTAATCACTATATTGATATATGGCTTAACATCCAATTGGTCCATGATCTCTATTTAAAAATCATGGAGGGTCATTTGTTAATGATCGATCGTGAGAAACTCATATCTAAATTATTTTCCTTTTGCATTAATATATTACCTAAAGTGGCCATGTTGACTAGGACCACGAATTGCTTCCCTCTCTGAGAATTTTAACCATGGCATTGGTGTGATCTATGATCTATTTGTTTTAGTGATTTCCTTAAGCTGTTGGAACTATGTGGATAAACCATTTTTATCGAATATCAACCATTAAACCCTTACATTGAATACTTCAATTTCATGTAAAATTTATGGGAATAAAAACCAAAACCTAATTAAAGAACTTTATTTTAATTGAATTGAATTAAACATTGAGTACCCGACATACGTGAATGCAAAAGTAAGTAGAATATATGAAATACACCTACCTGAAATCGTCAAATTCAAATCCACTCATTGGGAATTGATAGACCATTATGCTCATTTATAACAAGCCTTAATTAAAATAACCCTAAGATAAACGTTTACAATCGATGAATTTGTTTCTTGGAAAATAATACTCTAAACATATCACAAAAGAAAAGTGTAGGGAAGATGAGGGACTTTGTGAACTTAAATTTGTTTTCATATATTAAAATGTGGCACCAAAAACATCTTATAATAATATATGATATGCTTAGTTTCACCTAGTGGAGATTTTTCAATGGATTTCACAATATCGAGTACATTAACATGGTTATTTGGGATGGTTGTGCATTGGTTTGTTATCAGTGATAAAAATTGACACCAACGCCGAGTCTAATTTACATAATATATGTGTCCACCATTTAGTACTCTCAAAAATATTTCAAATGATAAAGTCTAATTTACATAATATATGTTTTCATCATTTTTCACCTTTTAGTACTTTCAAAAATATTTCAAATGATAATGATATGTTTTTCATCATTTTTCACCTTTTTAGTACTTTCAAAAATATTTCAAATGATAATGATATGTGTAGTTTTTCCTTTCGATGATTTCGATGATTTCATGTATGAAACTTTCATAGTTTGAGTTACATAAACAAGATTATTTAGGAAATCCATGATGACTGAGTTACATAAACAAGATTATTTAGGAAATCCATGATGACTGAGTTACATAAACAAGATTATTTAGGAAATCCATGATGACTATGCAAGCATGACACAACCCAACCTAGAATTTATTTAATCCTTGATGGAACATAAGGCATAAAAATGACAACTTAATGTGTAGTTTCTATTGAACATAGAGAGACACGGTATGATCCAAACATGGCAAAATAAAAGACCTATTATTGCTCTAATTGAACTGTAATAATAGACATAGGACACCAGATTTATGCAAAATGATGCAAAAGTACAACACAAAGTGATATAAATGTGATGAAGGACGTTGCAAGCCCTTATGTGGTGATGAGTTTAGTGACATAATTGGCCGTGCAAAGTGATGCAAAAGATGACACAATAAAGCTATGTAGGATAAGGTTCATTTGTTTCAGACAACCTCAACAAGCATCTATGACATAGCAATGTGACACTAATACCTTGTATTTTAGTAGTTGGTATACTTTATTTGGGTAAAGTGTATATGTTTTTACTATGGTTGGTAAAATAATTCGATGTTTTTTTAACTGGTTAGAATGTCTAATATTTTCTATTGTTAAATTAGGATACTATTAATTTCATTTAACTATTAATTTAATCTTTTTAAAAGATAAGTTATTTATAATATACTTGAATTTGAATAGCATGTACTTAAAGTTAAATTATGGACATATGTGTTACAATCAAAAGGTGTAGAAGATGTGAAACATGTAAATTTAATGTATTTGTGATTTTTTATAAATAAAATTATACTTTTTATATGTCATTTTTTCACAGTGTGTCTTATAATCATGTACTTAGAGCATACCCATATTATGTTCTAGGTTATCGGCGAGTCACATTCCTATTATAGTGCAACTCTTCTATACTTAGACATTCGTTAACTTCTTTAACACTTAGTCACTTTTAAGCATACATCTAAGAACATGAGAAGCCAAGAGAACAACAACGAAACAGACAATAGAAACATAGATATAGTGCAGGCAGTACAAATCATTCCTAATACCTATCTAAGTCTTTGTTATTGCATAACAGTTAAAACATGAGCATTATTGGATCAATTTACAACCTCCGCAAAGTCAAATGACTCACCTCACCTCACCAAGACACTCATGAACAGATTCGTCATCACAAGACTCTTTTTCGGAACTGTCTCCACAACCACCTGTGGTGCACGTCAGATGTGCCATCAACCACAAACTTGTTGTATCTTTGTTTTCACAAACTATGCCTCTTTATTTCCACAGACTTCGTATATTTCGGTTTTGTCTCACACATTCCTCCACAGACCTACATTTCTAGACTTCTCCAAAATCTTCCCAAGAGAAATTCACCCATCTTTGTCTGTCAAAACCTCCTCCTTAGGGCAGCACAAGTCCTCTCAGAGTGGAGCAACTTGGCTCCTTGAGGGGGATCATCTTCTTCATTTGCCTCATAATCACAGAGCTCTCATTGTCTCCAAGTTCTTTCCAAACTTTATTTTCTTGGTTGTGCACCCTTGTTCTCTTATAGGCTCTCCAAAGGTCACCATATCGAACTATCACGTCCTTTTGGGGTGTCGCACACCTTCTTGAACCCATGTCTAAACGAATTGATGTGCCCCTTCGTGAACCTAGTTACCCAAACGAACCCATGCGCTTATTAACCATCATGCCCCTTGGGACCAGCGCACCCAACCTTGGTGTGCCCCTCATGCCAGTGCATCCCAGCTGTAAAACCCACTCATGCTCTTGGGTGTACGTGCCCCTTAGGAGGGTCGATATGACTTGCCTAAGTGTGCCCCCCATGCCTTAGCCGATTTTCCCTTTATCGATGAAGCACCCAAGTCTTTCCCTCAACTCTTCATCAAATCATTCGTCTTCTGAATTTGGTTGCAAGTAGCCTTGAGTAGAGTCATCCCTTGGCATGTCACACTCCCAAGGAACCCCAACTCCTCACTATACGAAGAGTCTTGTATATTCATTTGTATCGATCATATTTCCTAACCAATTCGAACTATGTTGGAAGTGCACATGCTCGAGCTAAGATCCCAAGGCCTTACATCCTCCCCCACCTCAAGTTTTTTTCATCCTCGGCAACATTCACAAAATATGCAATCTCCAAGTCTCTTCCCAAACTCGTGCCTCCGTTGCAACTAATTATGTTGGAAACCCCAAGTTTAGTGCCAACCAGAAACCCCAAATTTTCTTGCAAAGTGGAAAACTCAATTTTCCACAAACCGAATTGTACTGCACCCAACTCCACACAATATGTTGTATGAATCAATCTAGTCACTTCACCCAACTCCAAGGATGAAAGCCACCCAACTCTATTGCACTATATCCCTGCAATGTTATTGTCTTGTTGATGTTGTTTCCTACAACAACTGACATTGTCCCACTTCACTTTGAAATTTTTTGTAAGTATTGAACTCATGTGAACTTGTTGCAACGGCTATACTTCAAAAAAACTTAGTATGTATCCACACATTGAATTCCCCCATGCCTTGGATTGATTGGGTAACTAATCCAACCGTCACACCCAACTCATGAGAATGCACTTCCTCATGCCCAAACTTAGTGTTTTCTATCGCATCTTTGTAACTCTATCCAACTCCAAAGACTAAGGAATATGTACATCCTTTCCTCATCGTTGATGCCATCATACGAACTTCATCAAGGAGATCCTCCACAATGTCTAAGTGTTACACTTCGAACTTACTAGTGCACTCGTACTCTTGACCCCCTTTCCATGTTGTTGTTCTCTCCCAAGTCATGCACTAATCGAATGGGCAGTTCAACCGTCACACTCCTTGATATTGTACACCCTCATGCACAAACTAGTCACTTCCTTTCTTAATTTGTTCCATCCACAAAACAATCTCATACCAAGGCAAGGTAACCCCTCACCTTCTTACAATATGGAGTCACCCCAAAACAAAGTCTTTTGCAACAACTTGACTTCATTGTCCTCCTCATAGAACAATTAGTCAATATGCCCCAAGAACTGCATTTCCAGACTGCCTTTTCCTCACTACCTCGTCACTCATCCATGTTGCTACGTCTACCTATCTATTCCTTGGAATGGTTAGGCTTCACCCTCAACCTTGTTTCCCAAGGAAAGAGAAAAACTCATGCCCAAGTAATATCTTCATGTTGCAATCTACTTGACCGTACAATCCTCCAAACAAAGGTGAGTCCCCAACCAAGGCATCCCAAAATGTTACATGAGTCCTTCAAATATATACCACTTGAGTCACCCTCAAGTCTGTCGATTTTTACCATGGGTACATAATGCACTTGAACCACCAAGTCATATGTCTTCCCTTCAAAGAACTCACGAAAACACTTTGGAAATGCAATACCTCAAGCCAACCATACCTTTCTCAGTGACATCCTTCACTGCAACCATGTTCTAAGCATGTTGTCTTGGACCTTCATTCCAAAGTGATCGACTCTCCACACGAGCTTACCTCAACCAATGTTCATTGTGATACAAGGTTGAGTCCATCCATCCACTTCAAAAATTCATCTAAGTCCCAAGATTCGCATGCAACTGATCAAACTCATCTCCAATGTCTTTCCATCTCTGCACCTTGACTTCTTCTACTTCAAGAGACCATGCATCCACAACTCGATTTTCAAGTCATACTACTACTAATCAATTATTGTAACTCTACGAAGAGATACATCATCCAAAGGTTGTGGTCAACCCACCAACAACCCAACTCAACTCAATTGTTGTTCTCTAAGATGCACGACATAAAGACGTCATGATGGAAACATGCCAAACCACTTCCTATTGTGGAGTTGCTCTAGGTCACCCTAGGTCATCCAATGCACCTAAGTGATTCACCTTGTTGCAACCCATAACTACTCCCCTTCGCAATCACTTATGCGATCACCTTATGCATTTCACATCTATGATCACTTATGTGGTTATCTCTATGACAAGTCATGTAATGAATCTTTTGTTCATCTTCCTTGCAAAAGTGCTCGATTTACCCAACAAACTTTGCATCGGTTCTCTCCAAGGTGCGGAAAATAATTCTGACACTGAATTTCGTCACGAAACAAACCAACCAAGTTTTCCTCTATGATCAAGTCTGTGACAAGTTCTACGATGAGTTCTGTGATCACCCACCATGTCCAAGTGCTTCATTCCTCTACAAACTATGTTCTCGTTCGACACAAGGTGTGTGCCCAACTCAACTTCCCATTGCACTGTCAACTGAACCTCTACCATAAGTCTGAATCAAATTCTAAAATGAACAAGTCCGTTGCATCGAACCGTTCATCAAGTCTATGAACGTTCCCACTGCAATGACTTTGCAAAAAATGTCCTTCTCAACAAGTGCTCCCCATCCATTATCCCATTGTAGTAGTATAGCATGCTTCAAGCTCTGATACCCTCTATCACATCACCACAACATGCTTTACGAACGTGCACCTCTTGAGGGTGTGTGGCACTGTGAGGTTTCTCACTTGACTATTTGCAACACCAAGGATACTTCATATGGACTACGCATCTTCACCTAGAGCATCCCCATACTCTGTTTTAGGCTATCAACGAGTCACATTCCTACTCTAGTGCAACTCTTGTATAATTAGACATTCATTAACTACTTTAACACTTAGTCATTTTCAAGCATACATCCAAGGACGTGAGAATCCAAGAGAACAACAATGAAACAAAAAAGAGAAACATAGATATAGTGCAGGTGTCACAAACCGTGCCTAACACCTAGCTAAGTCTTAGTTATTCCAGAAAATTTACAACACAAGCACTACCATCTCGGTTTACAACCTCGACGGAGTCAAACAAATCACCTCACCTCACCAAGACTCTCATGAACAGATCCATCACCACACGACTCTCTTTCACAACTATCTCTACAACCACCTGCAATGCACCTCAGACGTGCCCTCAATCATAGACTTGTTATCTCTTTATTTCCGCAGACTCTGCATCTTCATTTACACAGATTTCACAGATTTTAGTTATGCCTCACACATGCCTCCATAGACCTACATTTCTAGACTTAGCCAAAACCTACCCAAGAGAAATTTGCCTAGCTCTATCCATCGAATCCTCCTCCTCAAGGAAACATAAGTACTCCCAAAATGGAGTGGCTTAGCTCCTTGAGGGAGATATTCCTCTTCATCTTCCTCGGAATCACAGAGCTCTCCTTATATCCAAGTTCTTGCCAAACATTCCTTCCTTGGTTTTGCTCCCTTGTTCTCTTATAGGCTCTCCAAGGGTCACCATCACAAATCGCCACGTCCTTTGGGATTTATGCACCCTTGTTCTCTTATAGGCTCTCCAAAGGTCACCATCACAAATCATCACATCCTTTGGGGGTTTCACGCCCCTTCATGAACCCATCTCCAAATGAATCGTTGTGCCCCTTCACAGACCAAGTCTCCCAAACGAACCCATGTGCTCATCAATCATCGTGCCCCTTGGGACCGACACACCCAACCTTGGTGCAACCCTCATGTCGATGCACCCGATCCATTGAACTGACTCATCCTCTTGGATGTGCATTCCCCTTAGGTTGGTCAATTTGACTTGCCTATGTGTTCCCCCATGCCTTAGCCAATTTTCCCTTCGTCGATGGAGCTCCCAAGTCTTGCCTTCAACTCTTCATCAAACTATCCATCTTCTAAATTTTATCGCAAGTCACCTTGGGTAGAGTTGTCCCTTGGCAGGTTGTGCATCCAAGGAACCCCAACTCCCCACTATATGAATATATTTGTCTCTTCATTCATACCGATCATCTTGCCTGCCTGATCCGGACTATAGTGGAAGTGCACACGCCCGAGCTAAGCTCCCAAGGCCTTAAACTATATGTGTAAAGCATGTAATATGTATTATCATTAGTAAATTCATTTTATAATTTCTTATAGTGTGTCAAAGTCTGATACTTTTTAGAGTAATTATTTTTTATTAAACTCATCTAATAAAAACAATAATTACATATTTAATAAGTATGGATTTGCAAGGATGTTGATATCTAAATTTAATAGTTATGCAACTTACTTAATTCAAGTATAGATTTATGGAAAAAAATAACAATGACAATTCAATTGCTAAATTGTCAATTAATGATGTCCGCATCTTTGCAACTCATTTTAACAGTTTTAGAATTCAATTTTTGACTTTTGGAATTCAATATTCATACTTTTGTAATCAAATTTTACATGATTTTGATATTCACACTTTCAAAAACTGATTTCACTTTTTGGAAACATTGATTTTGACCCATGTCTAAACAAGCTTAAACTAAACTAAAGCTAAATTTTATAAAATTAATGTTTTACTCTCAATTTGTTCTTCCTTGTCTCTAAAAAATTGCCATACCTCATTATTGGTGAAGGAAAAAACTTAGTGGATTTAATTGTGTAATGTCTACCTTATGGTGCCTTTTAATAAATCATCATTTTGATTCCTTGTGTGCAACCACTCATTTGCATGCATCACACCAACAGGGTACTCTTCCTATTGTATTTTCTCGCAATATTGCATACCAATAAGTGGTCAAAAATATCACATGTGTCATTGATAAACCTAATCATTTCTCCATGGTACCTCTATGTGTTACAAATCTAAAATATATATCCTTGGGTGCCATACTCTTACCAATAACAACTTTTGTCACATCTTCTCCTTTCTAATGTTGAAACCTTGATACAATTCTTGACGATCATCTAAAGTAATACAACAATTCAGCCAGAATTGTCCTTCATGTAGTCCCCTAAGTAACTATATTACACATCTAATGTCAACCGTCAATTTACCAAAGCAATGTCCAAAAGAATCAAAAAACCAAATTTCCAAATTTTGGAAACTTCCACTATTTAGCTATTCTTCAACTATAACATACTTGTAAAATGTAAAATTAATGAAATATTATTTTTCATATAGATTAAAACCATCAAACCCCATGTCCCTACCTTGCCCATTAGTGGTTCACTAATAAACACATCCTCGTGGATCTATTGTTATGGGATATGTGCTTCTTTGTGGTATTGTTTTCCTCTTTAGGTACGTTGATGGTTTGTTAGGGCTCTTTATTTCTACAACTTCTCACCCATACTTCAAATGAGTTTAAATATTTGCAATTCTTTACACCCTAGCTACCTTATACTCTTTTCAATCAAATGATGAGTTTCTCCCTAAATTCCACTCATTGATCATTTCCATCCTCTGGTTTATGCATTAATTTTTCTTCACTTGTATTTCTTTCCATGCATGTCGAATCCATTTAGGACATATTTTCAAAATTTATATGCCCTTTATTATTTACTTCGCTAACTTCTTTTAGTTAGTGAATTCTCTAGGTAATGCTTTTATTTTTCATATATAAAGTAGGTTTGTTTGTCATTCATCAAAATAAGTAAATAAAAGAGAATGGTTATTATATCATCCTAGATGTATAAGCACTTTGGAATCTCTAATGGACCATCTCTTGCTCTTCCCATCACAGTTTGATGCATCTTATTTTAGTATTTCTAGTTGGTGGATAAGAATCTAAGTTAAATCTATAGCTAATTTATCAAATGGCTCCAACAAAACAATGAGGCAAAATGAATTTCATCTTTTCTTGAAACATTCTCAATTCACTACCATACATCACACAATTGCGCACATCTCCTTTGCATCCTAGAGCAAGGTTGGGCACCATAATCCTAGATACAACACATTCTATGTTGTTTATTTCTATACATTGTGTTATCCTCCAACTCCTCCTAATAGAGAATATCATTCCTTTCAACAGATTTACGACACATATTCTAATAATTCCTTTGTGCCAACATACATATATTATCTTAATTAATTAGTAATATTTATCTCTTAGTTGTATTATTTGCATGCATGTGTATCATTGTGGTTCTTACCATGTAGTTATACAATTTCTATAAATTGGGATGTAACTCCCTAGTTCCTCAATAATTATGCATTTGGGAGTTCATCATCCACCCCTCCTCCACTCTGACATGACCAAATCCTTGAAATATGATTTATTTCAACATTATGTTTTTCGTAGTTTGACCATAATTTAAAATTTGTATTCTTAAAACAACAACCATATGTAGATATGTCCTTCTAAAACTAGTTTGTTGAACAAATATTTGACCTTTGAATGATTTAGGAAAAGTTTAAAGTGGTTTTCCATCAATTAGTGTCTAAACTTATGAATGGAATGCATCATTGCTAATGCTTCTCTCTCAGCTATAGTTTAGTTTTTATTAACATTGATTAACTTCCCTCTAGAAAAAATTATTATATGGTCTAATTTCCCCTCATTAGAGGGAACCAATACAACTCCTATTACAATTTCTAATGCATATACATGTATGTGGAATGATTTTGACTGATCAAAGAGAGATAACTCCCCTTTGTTGTCTTCCTTGACTTCTCAGATAACACACAACGACAAAAAATTGTTGCAAGTGGCATGTTTAACTAGTCTACCAAAAATTACAAGTGGGACAATAGAAGGAGAAGTGTAGACGAATTTTTATGTGGTATTGTTCTTCTGCAACCTATAGGTGTTAAAATACCATCATACCATGCACGTCTGGTAGAATGGTATGGCCTACCTAGGATCAAATCAAATAATTCAGAGAACTAACATCACACTCTCTTGCGTCATATAAGGCTCCATTAACAAAGGTGATGGAAGAATTCCAAGTGATAATAGTAGGTTCTCTAGACTCCTTCGGCCATCTAAGTTGGTATGGCCATCGTTTGTTTATTTTTCTTTGCAATCAACTACTAGGATACCATAGTTTTTAATGGAATTTTCCATAATGATAGAGGATAATTGATCCTTGATTTGGCAATTTCAAGTGAACATGTCTTCTTCATCATCATGTGTGTATTGTTTTACCATCAACACTATATGTGGAGTTGTGAAGGTGGCACGAGTAACCTTTACATCTATAGTGTCTCTAGCAAGTTGTTAAGTGAGAAGGACTTAGACTTTGTATTGATCTTTGCTTGAAGATCTTTGTAATCATCATTTGAATGATTCCCATAATTTTTGTCAAGAGAACCACTTCCTCTTCTTTTATGTGCCAGTGGAGACCTTGAGTTCTATTCATTGTTATTGGGTTGGCCCTTGGAAGTGATAGGGGGTTGAGAGGAGGAAACACGTTGGTTTGATTCGTGAGATTGGTTTTAGGCAACTTAGAGACTCTATTTCAAAAGCAAGTTGAAAAATGTGCTCTAGAGAAGTGACTAAAAATGGTTCTAATTCATTTATTAAATATAAAAATAACTTAGAAAAAAACTTAACATATAGAGAATGTCTTCAAATTCTTTTACATTAAACTTTAAGGACATTTTGTTGAAGATAGTTATCCCAAACAAGATTTGTAAAAGTTATAGCCACTTTGTCATCAAATTATCCTTTTACCCTAATGTGCAAAACCTCTTACATAGGTAATCTTTGAAGTCATCCCAAGTATCGATCGGGTTGGATAGTGTTCACTATCAAAGTATGGTTTTGGATCTATCACCATGTAAAGCCCTCGTTCACCTGAGTGAGTATTGCACTATTTATTCCCAACCACAACTCTCTGGTAAGGGCCCTTCTTTAATAATCGTGACTAGGAATCAAAAGGGCTGACTGACACACTCTCTGATAAGGGCCCTTCTTTAATAATCGTGACTAAGACTCAGAAGGGCTGACTGACAGGGCCGGGGATTTCCTTACTTTTGATATATGGTTGCGTGTGCTACTTTACACGCAAGTCTGTTGGGGCGTTCCGACCCGATATTTAGAAGAGGGTTGGAGTTATTATCATGTCACGATCTCAGACTGGTAGCTAGAGACTGACATAAAAGCCGAGCTCGTCTTTGTGTCTGCTGCTAATGACTCCCAGATAGATTAATAGAAAGGGAGTTGCGTCAAACGGTAAATAATAAGTACTTGCGGTAAATAACCAGGTTGTCAAAGGAAAGGGTTTAGTTGGGTGATTATTTTGGTGTGAATTTTAGCAATCAAATTGTTAAAATTTTGTTGGTCTTTGTTCGGTTAAATTGGGTTTTGAAATAAATT
>ML789582.1:263741-291246 GCA_009831015.1 Picea engelmannii
TTCCATGATGCCAATGTTGTCAGTGGTCATTATGAACCACTAATATACATAAAATTGTCCATATGCAATCTTGGAGGACCTCATATTTACTTGTCCCTCATTTGCAAATACATTGAATCGCAGTGGAAACAGATTATGCATCGCATAGACTGCCATGGTTTGTAGATAGCAACAACTGTTGTATCTAGCTGTGGAGATAGTTTGTTCAATGCAATTTGTTGTTTGGTAGTGGAAGAGTTAGACGTGAAGTCGTTGTGGCTTTACACTGTACATTACTTTTTCAATGCAATTATAGGTGGCATCCAACAGGATTTTAGCTGCTTGCATCAACACCTTTCGCCATATCTCCTAGAAAATATGTCGGCAATTGCAAGTTGGCAAGAATACCTTGTAAACATGGTGCTGCCATATGAAAAAGGAAATGTGCAGGGTTGCAGATTCTGTTTGCAATGGTTATCTATCATATTCAGAGTAAATATCTAGGTTTGGTCAGCCCTGCTAGCTGGCACTGTGCATTCCTGTTCCATTGATTCAAATTACAATCGAACAATTGACATCCTCTCATTGAAAAAAAATACGACACATATCCATTATCAACCTTTGCTTGGACATATCGTTGGTTCAGGGTTCAATGTCCATGCCACCCAAACTGTATTGAATATGCATACATGTTACATACTTTTTAATGAGAATGAAACTCCTCCTAGTTGTGATAAGGCCATACAGGGCTTAAACAAAAAAACGTAGTCTAAGTTATCACAACTTGAAAAAATTCATGCATGAAATTCATCCTAGTTGTGATGAAGCCATACAGGGCTTAAACAAAAAACGTAGACTAAGTTATCACAACCTAAAAATTTGCATACATGAGAGAGAAAAAATCATTGGTGGTATAGGAAATAATGTCGGTCTAGTGTCCAGTGTCAATGCTAGGAAAACCACATCGAATGTGCATAAGCATCGCATGATATTTAATCAAAGTGAAATTCATCCCAACTGCCATCAGTTCATCCTTCCCTTCAATAAGAAACGTAGACTAAGTTACCACATCTTGAAAAAGGTCATGCGTGAGAGAAAAAAATACACTGCTACACTTCCTTTTAGAGAGAAACTGACATATCACATTTAAAAAAAAATTGTTTGTGCACAACACAACATAAATAGGTACGGTCGCATATCCCACAATGGTCATGCAACTGTCCAAGAGAAACAAATCACATTTCGTGGGCTAGAAGAAACACCGTGCACTACTACCAATGAAATCCAGCAAACACTTTCTACCCATACTTCCCTGCGAAAGAAAGATGCAAGATAGACCTACATGAAACAAATCAAAGACACTCCTTCCATTCCATGTGCAATTTGTGATCAATTAAATTTCGCAAAAAACAGTAAGTATTTCACACCTGATTTGGAAGCAGAATACCTCCACTTGAAAACACATTATAAAACATTTTCCAGTGGTAAAATTTGTCTTCATGCAAACGGTCGCTTGAAAATGGAAAAATGCCACAATTTGCAACCCCTGACCAAATAAGATGTAATACACCACTACCATATGTAAGTGCACTTACGGAACTTGAAGAGAGACTTGTGTCTCTATGAATTGCATTTGCACAAATTAGGCCCTTGGGATATAAACGACCCCAGATGGGCTTAACAGGATCAATTATAGATGAAGAATCCTTGATTGGAAGTCGCTTCTTGTATTCCATTGACAACTGACTAAGAAGCATAAAACATGTGCACACGAAATACTTTGGAAACATTGACATGATATTTTGTGGGGATCTTTACCAGGCACATCCGATCCAAGATTCTTTGATATTTGAACAACCTACGGTTAACATGCAAATAGTGACACATGACTTCTGGACAGACAATATTAAATGTTGTTATCCCTTGACCAAGTTTCGGGAGATCCTTGGTCAAGTTTGACCTATTTTGGGACTTCGACATCCTGTCGAAGGCGGAGTGCAAGACGAAGTAGAGATCGCGGGATCTCAACCCTTTTTTGGTCCTTTTTGGGATTTGGGATTATGTAATAGGTATGGGATGTCATCCCATGGGTTTACCCATGTTTAGTCCTATTTTGTAAAGTATAAATAGATGTCTAGGCAATGTAACAAAAGAGAAGAGTTACGAATGGATAAGTGCTAGATCGATATGATTGAAGGATTGTAAGTGCTATGTGCATACTGTGTGAAACATGCAGAGCTAAGTGCAAGTCATTTTAAGAGGCAGTGGAAGGTTGTGTGCTTAGATCTACTTGGGGAAGGAGGATCTAGCAGGCTGTGTAGATCTCCTGTCCTATGCGAAGTAGGGTTTTGAGGCTCTGTGCATGTAACCTATTGAAGAAGATAATAAAGAAGAAGAAGAGTTGGTGGATGTAGCCCCAGGGTGGGGGTGAACCATGTATATGTTGTGTTTCTCTGCTCTGTGCAATGTATTGATGTGTTTATGTATTTACTTGTTAAGTTCTTTGATATAGATAGATAGATCTTTTTATGATTTGTGCTAATGATGTATATGGATGTTAGATATTACCTATGTGAATGTGCTTAGTGCTTGAATATGCTAGATCTGATATGTTTCGTCGTGCTAAGTGTTGCTAGATGCCATATCTGGTTGACCACTATGTTGTACTATGATTAGGGTTTAACTGCATTGTAACTAAGAACTGAATATTGATAAATATAACTACTAAGTGCTTTGTTAAGTATTACAATCACATATATGTGTCCCAGCTAAGCTTGCAGACATCTTAGTCGTGCAACCACCCCTGACTCTACCTCAGGTGAGACTTCATCTGCTTGCAAGTGTTGCCAAAAGGGTCGGTAGTTAGGGTTTTTTTGGTGCGTTGTTGTAGAATTGAACCTTGGGTCTACCCCTGTGCCAACAAATGGTTTCGTTGTTGGGACCTGAAACTGTGATTGATGGGAACTGAGGAAGAAGTAGCTCTGTGAAAATATCCGACCTGAAACTATGATTGTTGGGAACTAAGGAAGAAGAAGCTTTGTGAAAAGATTTGACCTGAAATTGTGAAAGCTCTGTGCATAGACCTATCACTCTAGTGCACAATACTCTACTTAGTTTTAGAATATCTTTGCTAAAGAAAAGAAGTCTGATCAGAAGAAAATAGGTAAGATCTAAAAGCTTTGTGCTCTGAGAAAGGTAAAAGTGAGAATTTTTTATTAAAAGAGGTAAGATCTGCAAGCTCTGTGCTCTGATAAAGGTAAGAATAGCGAAAAGTTCTAGATCTGAAAGCTTTGTGCTCTGTAGAAGTAAGATAAGTGGAAATTTTTGTATGGATCTAGGTATGTTTGATAGGTTATGTCCTAGCTTGAAAACTAGGGCACTAATAGATGAAAGAAGGTTTGATATTTGTAGATATGATAAGAATAGTGAAAGATATGTTATACCTATGCATAGAAAGAATGTTTGGACTAACAAGTGGATGCAGGATCCTAGAAAGAAATGTTTGTAGGTTAGCTACTATGACCCTGACGCACAGTATAGAAAGAGTTGGGAATCATTTAAAATAAAGAGAGGATTAACCCTATGTTACAGTTGTAGAAAATTGAGACATCTTGCTAAGGAATGCCCTGGGACATGACCTAGTTGTCTTTGTTGCAAAGCTATGGACCATGAAGTATTGGATTGCCCTAGAATGATTGCTAGGCTTGAAGGAATGAACACGAGACAAGAAAACCCTAAGGTAGATCTAGAAATGGTAGAACCCCAGAAAGACTTCGAGAAAGTACTGCTACAGATGAAAGAAGCCCTGAATGACCACCGACATGTCAGCTTATCAGAGATCTTCAAAGAAAAAGAATGCCTTGAAGCAAGAATAGGAGACTTCGACATTGACTGTGTTCTAGATGAGGAAACATAGGTGAATATCATGTCAAAAAGAACTTGGGAAGATATAGGAAGGCCTGCTATGATTCCTTCACTAGGAGGAATAGGGCTATTTAGAGGAAAGTTGATAAACCTATGTGGAAAGATCACCCGGATTTCTATGAATTCCAATGGAACTTCGACAGAGGAATATTTTGAGATTATTAAATTTATTGAGAACAACGCCCCATTTACCATGTTACTAGGAAAACCTTGGATTGAAAGAAATCAGGCCAGAAGGATGAAAGAAGAAGAAGTTTTAGCACATAAGAAGAAAGAGTTAAAATATTTCATGAGTAGAAGGATCAAACACTTGATTGAAGAACAAAAGAATAGATCGAAGCTATATAACTCCAGAGATCCAGATGTCGAAGTTGCAAGAACACTAGAAGACCCACAAAATATTGAAGTACATGTTCCAAATAAAGAAGAAGTATCACCCTCGACTCTTAGGAAAGAATCTCAACAACGCGAAGTAACTATGCCAAAAGAAGATAAGAATCAGAATGGAAAAAGCAATACCGAGACGAATCTCACTGGAAAGAAAGCTAGAAAACTAAGTAAGAAGAGAGCTAAGATCGACAATTTACAGAAGGTTCCAGAGGGAACTTCATAGAAGGAAAATTTGCAAAATTGGAGCTTCGCTGGGATAACAGAACAACGTCACATGGCACTTCACCATGGCAAAGCAATATAGCCATTGGGAATAATATCACCATTTGGTAGAGCCCCCGAACGGGTAGAAAGTCATTTATGGTTCGCCACCAGACCGTTGGACTGCGCCATAACGGACATAACATAGTTCATGAAAGCTTCTCGACCATTGCCAAGTTATCTATTTATCCTGTCACGCCATGCATCGAGAACACTTTTGCTAACCATGAATCTGAGCCCGCGTACTTGTTTCTTTTACACAGTGATCATTATGATATTTCCTTCTATCCTATTGTAGTGTCTAAGTTACTCCTCGAACCTGAATATTTCCAACCCCGAGCGTGTATGTCCAACGAGTTCAGCGCTGCAGAGAGAGTTTTCGAAGAAGTTCTGATCGATCTCATGACTGAAAGAGTCATGATGATGTCTATAGGTGTAAAAGCAGCATCGACGAGAGGACTGAAAGCCTCTCCGTCGACTGCTCACGGATAAGGGCCATCCTGACCATCAGTAGAGAAGAGAACCAAGCATAAAGATGACCTAGTAAATGCGAAGTTGATTACATCCTGACTCTGGCTAGCATGGTGAATCGTGATAGTGTACCAAGAGACTTAGAGTAAACTATGGTCACTGTGTACCTCCCGAAGGGGATACTCGCAGTTCGAACAGAGCAGGACAAGATCACAGCATTGAAGTTCAACAACTTCAACATTGGAGATCAAAATATCTATGGTATGCTCGCCCCATACAAGTACATAACCAGAACAAAAGGGAAGAACTCGAAGATCATCCCTCGTTCATGGACGATGAACCTTGCATAGTCCACCCTGTTGAATGTCATGAAGATCCCACACTTCGGAAGACACCAGGAAGTCAACGTATGTGTCAATTTGCTACTGTCATGTTACCATGATAGCTACTTATGGCTATACCACTACATTACAGTCGACCCAACACTGATCCACAGGATCATAAGACTGAGTATGAAAGGACCCAACCTGTGGGACTTTTATCCAGGAAAAGCCGCAGATCATGCACTAGCACAGAAAATCAAGGATACATATGGAAACGTTGAGAAGGGAACAAGAGGCTACAAGGTAGCTTCCATCCAGAGTGGCGCAATGCGCCTCACATGTCAAATGATTGTTGGAAAGTTAGTAAGGAAGAACCGACCTACGTAGGTCACCGGATTTGTTGTTGACCTCATAGGGAAGTGTGTGGAAGGCCTACAGATGAACTGGGTAAAGTACCTAGTTAACCAGTTGGAACTAGATTGTTGAGAAGCACAGGATCAGGGTTATGAATTTCATTTCAGCTAGCTCTTGATCCTCATTTCATTTTTTGCGTGGGAGATGTCGGAAGGAGAAACCTTCCCCGACATAGAGACATTAGAACCGCTTGCTGTGAAGATCGCTACCTTGTGGTATTCAACTGATATGAACAAACCGTGGCATTCAAATGTTGTGTTTCATACATACTACCTCCAGCTAAAGCGAGCCATCGAAGTCGAGCCTTGCATGACTCTGAACACCCTACAGAGGTTCCGAACACTAATGAAGTTCAACGTATATCGACACTTCATCTACATTACAACCCGAGCATATGAACATAAAGAGCAGCTCAAGTCATATTACAAACTCACAAAAGAATACTGAGGAGGTCCAAAACTTAAGCAGCACCTCAGGGAAGACTTCTTCCATGTCACCTGACCGAGGGGGTGGCGACGAAGTAGAAGCTGAACAGAGACCAGGTGAAGTAACACCTCCCAGAGACGAGGTTGACCCTTTGAAGAAGAGGAAGATTTCTCCCCTAAAACCTTCTTCCAAGAAGAAATCGAAAGCTACCATGACCAAGATGCAGGTTGTCCTCACCTCCAATGATTTTGACTTCATCATCGTAGCCCTGAACGATGCTTCACTGGAGATAGCATAGAAACAAGGAGAGAAGCATGAAGAAATGTATGATAGGATTGAAGTCGAGTTTCGAGGGGTACAACAGGCCCTTCAGTCCATTCACACATTCTCCACTATGTCAAGAGAACCAGAGTTGGGAGATGAGCCAAATCAACTCCACGGACTTGCTGATACAGTCGAAGCTCACCTTCGACAAGCACAAGAGGAAGCAGAACAAGCCACCCAGGCTTTGACGCAAGTGAAAGGAGTACTTGTAGAGCAGCGCTGAGCTACAGAATAGGAAAATATTGCTCTCCAAGAAAAGTTTGATGAAGAAAAAGTACAGCTACAGCAAGGAAAAGAATAGTTTCTCGCGGAGCAACTCGAAGTGAAAGAAGCAGTTAGCAGATCACTTCGTTATGTGACAGTCATATAAATAAGGGCAGAAGCAAGTATAGAAGCTCACAGAAGTTATCCAGCAGCTACAACAATGCATCGCAGACTTATAGCTCCACGCAGTGCTTGAGACCCCACAGGATGTAAGGGATCAGAGAGAAGCAACTGCTTGAAGCATGGTTGAGAGAATAAAATCCCTTTTTATGGAATGTAAGCAACTCACTGATTGCATTGCCTAGACCTACGAACAACTCACTGAGAATCCATAACATAAGGCACTAGAGTCGCAACTCCAAGAGGCGAAGTATCAAGCCCAAACGATACAAGCACAGTTGAAGCCCCTGTCATCTGTAGAAATAATGAAGTGATCCCAGGAGCAGTGCAATGGATAGAAGCATATCCACACCATCCAGAGCAGAGTTATGGAAGTAACGCAGAGGCTCCAACCTGTACAAGATAAGGCTTATCAATTTTTCACAAAGGTCGAAGGCCGAGGAGTAGAACTGGAGTAGGTGGTCACTGCAGCTGAACAGCGCCTGGAGGGACCTGTCAATGATGCATTCATCCAAGAGTTTTCTGAACAGGAGGCCAAGGAACAACAACAAGTCGAAGCAGCTTGAGCTATGCTTGAGGATTTTGAAGCAGAACTACCCAGATCAGAGTGACTCGGGACGAGTCACAGGTGAGTGTTAGGGGCCTGTTGACCCTTGACCGAGTTTTGGGAGATCCTTGGTCAAGTTTGACCTATTTTGGGACTTCAACAGCCTGTCGAAGGTGGAGCTCAAGAAGAAGAAGATATCATGGGATCTCGGCCCTTTTTGGGTCCCTTTTTGGATTTGGGATTATGTAACGAGTATGGAATGTCAGCCCATGGGTTTACCCATGTTTAGGCCTATTTTTTAAAGTATAAATAGATGTCTAGGCAATGTAAGAAAAGAGAAGAGTTATGAATGGCTAAGCCCTAGATCTATGTGATTGAAGGATTGTAAGTGCTCGGTGCATACTATGTGAAACTTGCAGAGCTAAGTGCAAGTCATTGTAAGAGGCAGTGGAAGGTTGTGTTCTTAGATCCACTCAGGGAAGGAGGATCTAGCGGGTTGCACAGATATCATGTCCTATGCAGAGTAGGGTTTTGAGGCTCTGTGCATGTAACATATTGAAGAAGCTAATAAAGAAGAAGAAGATTTAGTGGACGTAGCCCCAAGGTAGGGGTGAACCACATATATGTTGTGTTTCTCTGCTCTATGCAATGTCTTGATGTGTTTATGTCTTTACTTGCTAAGTGCTTTGATATAGATAGATATATTTGTTTATGTTGTGTGCTAATGATGTATATGGATGTTAGATCTGACCTATGTGAATGTGCTTAGTGCTTGAATCTTCTAGATCTGATTTGTTCTGTCATGCTAAGTGCTGCTAGATGCCAGATTTGGTTGACCATTGCAATGTATTGTGATTAGGGTTTAAATGTGTTGTAACTAAGAACTGAATATTGATAAATATAATTGTTAAGTGTTCTGTTAAGTCTTACAATCACAGATCTGTGTCCCAGCTAAGGTTGCAGAAATCTGAGTCCTACAACCACCCCTACCTCGACCTAGGGTGAGACTTCATCTGCTTCACAGGTGTTGTCGAAAGGGTCGGTAGTTAGGGTTTTTTTGGTGCGTTGTTGTAGCGTTGAACCCTGGGTCTAGCCATGTGCCAACAAATTCTTTGAATTCCATACTACATTGCGCCAGACAGATGAAACATTTATTGCAATGCTGAATAGAATGCGGACAAACATCCAAACATATAATGACTTGGCATATATCAATTCGAGGTGCTTGCGACCTGCACCAGCAGACCCAACATTCCCTTACCTATTCTACACAAATAAGGATGTTTCAATGAATAAGAGGTACATGGTATCTCTCATGCCTGGCGATGATATCATCATCAATTCAATTGACCTGGAAGAAGACAACCATGGAAATGTGCCACATCATGAACATACAGCCACTTTACCTTTGCAGCTTGTCCTGAAATTAGAAATGTTGGTTGAAATATATGCCTGCAACTATGATTCATAGGATCGCTTGGTAAATGGTGCAGATGGAATACTCAAAGGCTATACCAAAACAAAAAAACTTGATGTCCTTTGGATTAAGTTCCATGAACCACGTATAGGCAAGCAACAAGCAAGCAAGTTGGATTATCTATATAATTCAAACACTGCAAGCGATTGGACACCTATTTTGCGAATATCAAAGCCAATATCAACATGAGAAAAGACAGGTCGACTGAAGATTCGAAAACAGTTTCCAATTAAACTTGCATGTATAGGTACAGTCCATAGATCGCAAAGACTAACACTTGATAATGTTGCATTTTAGCCTGTTGGAATTCGGATACATGGACTTGTATACACATCATTGTCCTGTGTCATAAGCATAGACTCCTTGTATTTACTAAGTCCTCTTACAAAAGATAACTTCAAAGTCAAACAAAAATTTGATATTGAAATGGAACGCCTCGGGACTATCGCAAAATGGCATCTGCAGTATGATTACCAATTCATACAAACAAAGTCATTTGTATCAATTATTTTGCTTAACACACGCAACTTACATGCACACATGGATTATATACTCAATGACTATGATATAATGCAATCTGATATTCTGTTCTTGCAAGAAACATACATGGCATTACGCATGCAAAACAAACAGTTTCCAAATCACAATTGCATATCAAGTTACATTACACATGGGGTGATGATATTGGTGAAAAAACATGTACCAATTTTGGACCATATACATTTCAAAGAAAATAATGTTGAGATGGTTCTTGCAAAAATATTTTTCCATGGAACAGAAATTGCAATACCGAATCTGTATGTTGCTCCCCATGCAACATTCTCCAACATACTAAATGTTATTTCCAATGCATTAGGCCATTTTCATATGAACAGACCCATTGTGCTTGTAGGAGACTTCAATATTGACATGCTACAAAATAATGCCAGAATAAAAGAATTGGAAAACTACATGTGCAAATACAGTCTCCTCTTTCTTTTGAACAACACAAGCCATGTGCAAAATGCACTTATTGACCACGTGTGGTCAAATCTGCCCATTCCTCAATACGACATCTTTATCTTAGACACATAGTGGTATGATCATGATACAATTGGTATTGCACTTGAATTATGAGATATACATCAAACATATTGCAAAGTCATATTTCTATGTTTCAAAGCATATATGTATAGCTTGTTGCAATATATATATATAGCTTCTTAGTTTTCCCTAGTTTGTACACATACTGGTCTGGTCACCACATAGTTGGTGTTGCACTTGAATTATGAAATATACATCAGGCATATTGCAGAATCATATTTCTATTCTTCAAACCATATATGTTTATCTTGTTGCAGAAAATCGAGATATCCAACTTCTTAGTTTTCCCTGGTTTGTAATTGCTTTTGGTCACAATTTTTTTTTTGCAAAAAATAAATAAATATATATATATATATATATACACACACACATAGAAAATTGAATGAACTAATAAAATAAAATAAAAAGGTACATTCTTATAACACTATCTATTACTCTATTCCTCTTATTCTATTTTATTTAGTCTATGTACATAGTACTTTCTTTTTTCTTTACATGTCAACTTATGTTCATGTCTATTTTGTTTTGTGCTTTTTTTCATAGAAACAAACATGAAAACTAGACACTGCAAAGAACTCCTAACCAGGAATGTAGAAGAATCCATGCAAAGGTGTGTTTTTCTACCCATGTTCCATATCCAATAGTTTTTCGTTTACTCTGTCTATATTTGTTGAACTGGTTTGTAGCTCTATTGTTTTTTTTTCTCTCCTTGCACACTCCATATCTTCATGTACATTGACTTGTCTTTGTGTCAATTATATTTTCTATGCTGCTGTCTTAAAATAAATAAATTTGTACTCCATATTTTCTTTTCATGTGTTCCTACGTAACAATTTGTTTTCATGTCGGTTCTTACCTCCCTTTCGTTTTCTTGTTCTATACTTAGTCGTTCTCCCTTTTTTTTCTTCACCTCTATTATCCATTTATGATTCTATACTTAGTCCCATGTCTATGCTCATGGGTTCCCAGGATGACGAAGTGGCAAATTTCATGTCCATCTATATCTCTACATCACGAGTCCGACCGACCGTCGTTCATTTTCATACTTCGCGAATTTTATGGTTGTCGGTTCCTGCGTAGGCGCCATTGAACTCTCATGCCTTGTGTGTGCGGTATACATCTTGCGCCCGAAACTTCGGTGATCTACAATTCGACCTAGACTCGAAGCTTGCGACTCATTTTTCCCAGAATTTGTTGATATTTCAAAGCATCTGTTGATATTTTTCCCAATTCGTCTCAACAGTTAGCCAATTTTATGGCCGGGGCTTCCCCCCAATGCATTATTGAACTCCCATGCCCCGTGTTTGGATAACATCTTGCATCCAAAACTCCATTTATCTGCAATTCCACCCCGAGATCCTCGAACTCCCAAGCCTCACTCTTTATCGAACTTACAATTTGTATGTCCATCTATATCTTGACATCACAAGTCTGACCGAGCACTTTCGTTTCCTTAGCCAATTTTATGGCTTTAGGTTCCCAGTTACGTGTTATCAAACTCTCATTATCCATGTTTCAAGTATACATCTTCTATACAAAACTTGGGTGATCCATGTCTATGCTCATTGGTTCCCAGGATGACGGAGTGGCAGATTTCATGTCCATCTATATCTCTACATCACGAGTCCGACCAACCGCCGTTCATTTTCATAGTTCGTGAATTTTATGGCCGCGGCTTCCTGTGTGGGTGCCATCCAACTCTCATGCCCTGTGTGCGCGGTATACATATTGCGCCTGAAACTTCGGTGATCTACAATTTGACCCAGACTCGAAGCTTGTGACTCATTTTTCCTAGCATCTGTTGATATATTTCCCAGTTCATCTCAATAGTTAGCCAATTTTATGACCGCGGGTTCCCCCCTAATGCATTATCGAACTCCCATGCCCCACGTTCGGATAAAATCTTGCATCCAAAAATTTGGTTATCTACAATTCGACCCCAGACTCCTCCAACTCGCAAGCCTCAATCTTTATCGAACTCGCAAATTTTATATCCATCTATATCTTGACATCACGAGTCTAATCGAGCGCTTTTGTTTCCTTAGCCAATTTTTTGGCTATGGGTTCTCGGGTACGCGTTATTGAACTCTCATTCCCTGTGTTCCAAGTATACATCTTCCATCCAAAACTTGGGTGATCTACAATTCCAGCACGGACTCCCAGGTTCAAAAAAGTACCAAAGCATCTTTAATTCTCTTCCATGCCCGCCACGTTCACCCCTTCCCAATAGACATTAATTATGATTTTACTGGTGAGAGTTCACAGATGTTTAAAAATATTGGCATTAATAAGCAGAAAGATCTAGGTAATCTCCCATTAAAATGAATTTATGGGAGAATATTATGGAATCTGATTAGTTTCCTCTGTCAATCTTGAATTTGCAAAAAAATGATGGTTGTTTTGGTTTTTTTAAGATGTCATCATAGCAAGAATTCAATATTGTATTGGCTTGTTGTCATCTACAAAGGTGTTCACATGATGTCGCTCCTTAGTATTGTGCACATAATATTAAAACCTTACATGTTTGCATATCTCAGGCTCTTCCTGCATATGAAAATGTTGCTCCACTATTCCAATTTGAACATAGTTTGCATTTGGGCCACAGAGAACAGAAATAAAATAAAATAATATGAAATTTGTTTAAGTAAATATTAACAAATTATCTTCTGACTTGAACCTGCTTTTGTCAAAATCCAAGTATATTACACAATTGTCAATGTTTTCCCCATTTTTCAATAGTTTCTAGATTTCCCTGCCATCTTCACACGCTTTCCCAATGCAAATTGATGACACTTTTATTAGCTTTGAAAATATTGGCATTAAAAGGTGAAAAGGTCGAGGACATCTATCATTAAAACAAAATGAACCAAGATTTACCGGAGATTGTATTATGATGTTGCAACATCCATTTTAAATACAATAAGGAGCAAAGGAAGGTTTTCATCACCTTATGGATGCAACTCGACATCATGTCTATGGAGATACCCTGAATATTTTCGGGCACGAGGACCAACAATTTTAGTGGTCCATAGCTTATGACTACTACTCGTCCACTTCTGCCCAGATGAAAAATATCTCAACATCTAAATTTGCAACGACACATTGTATCCTTGATTTTTTTTTTAGTTTAAGGACTTGGTCACGTGTTGCGCCGAGAACTATATTCTGAACCAGCGGATTGTCCAGATTGGCGACCATTTCCAAATCTCCCTATCGCCTAAAGTATTTCAAAATATGTTAATACTTCCTGACCCAATGCTTACTTTCAAGAGTGAGAATTGCAAGAAATTATTAAATAAGCATGACAATGAATTAGATCTCTTACCAAATTTATTACAGGACCCAACGCTTGCTCCCCGGGACATGGCCATATTACAGGTTAGTGCATGTAAAAACCTTTTTCACAAAATTGCATTTCTTTTCACGAGGACAATGAGACAAGCAAGTGAAACCAACATATCTCAGATGATTATGTATATTTCATATTTTACGATCAAGCAACAAACCATCTTCCATTGGCGCAAGTTGATTTCCAATTAAAACTCTTCCCAATTATTGCAATACAAGAGGCAAAAGAAATTATTTATGCCACCTTATTTAATTTTTGTCATGTCGAATTGCTATCCATTTCCTGGACTATCTATGTGTAGGAGGTTGAACTCTGAATTTAACCCATTAACATTCTCACGCCATAAATTATGGAGACACGACGCTTGCCAGCTATTTTATAAGGTCTTCAATTATTTTGTTTCATTTTTTAAAGCATTGATATTTGGAAGGTATTTCCCCCGGTTTTATGGCCAGACAACAATCTTCTTGGATAGGAAGGACACAGTATAAGAAATGGAGAACTATAATGTTATAAGTATTTTCAGGTCTAAACAAAATCCTTGCTTCCTTCCATGTCACATATATGGTACAATGGTTTTTGCTGGAATAGCAAGGGAGTACATCTACTCATTGCAATTTTTTCATGAAAAAAGGAAAGGACAATTCATATTTATGCCTTGTAAAGTCTGGGATTTCATGGTTAGGAAACACTTCAAAAGTTATTTCACTTACACTATCCTGAATGGACTCCGAACTAGTACCAATGATTCACACAAGTAGGACCGAAAAGATCTGGGTGAAAAAAGTGCCCAATCCCTGACTGCCACAGCCAAGACCATAGCATCTCATGGCACTAGTCCAACGGCTTAACCAAGTAACAAATTCACACACAGTTCTTCAGGCGGAGGAGGAGATAAGAACCCTCCCTCTGGAAAAATTGAAAGTTGTCACAAGCTTCCCATAGGCAAAACACGAAAAACAATAGTCCAAGAACAGGAGGGACCGAGGGGAGAAATTGATATCTACAATCTCTCCCTCAAAGATATGGAACTAGAAATTGACATTGAAAAATTGTTCCATGACGATGATCACCTAGACAACACTACTCCTCACAATCATGGGATGGAAATACTTGGCATATATACATTGGATGAAGAAGAGTCTTTTGCATTTCAGAGCGTTGTTTTTGACAACGAATCAAAAAAAATGATTATTGAAAACAAAGATGTAAAGAATAAGAAAGGCACACATCGTTCAGAGTTCAACCTATGCAACATGCACCCTTCCCAGATATCCAATATGCACTGAGAAACTAGATATTCTCTAGACAACTCTATTAGCGGCCTTGAAATGGAGAACCTCATGTTAAAGATGTGAATCAAAGAATTGGAGGAAACTCTAATGTCGCTTCCACTGTTTGCTACTCCTTTGGCAATGATCAATCCACAACACTTGCTCCAAAGTTAATAGTATCAGCAAGCCTTCTCACATTGGCCTGAGACTATGTGGAAAAGAATATAAACAAAAGAATGGAATTAATAACAGAAGCTTGGGAGATGTCAAAGAATATGGTCTCTTTTGGAAGAAGAGAGCATGATTTTCATTAGTATCTGCAAGTAGATGTCAAGAACTAGCAAGGTCTTTATCTCGATGCAGTTTAACCATTTGGTTTTGAATTTACTGGTATGACATAATCCAGAAGAAGACAAGAGGATCTCCCTTCCCTGGATCGAATAGACTAGCTAAACGCATGCTGGAAAGAAAAGGTAAAGAACCTGATTGGTATTATTCAAGAATGTGTCTAGACCATATCTAAAAGAGACAAACTATTCAAAAAGCTAATTGAGATATATCTAGCTGGTAGCACCAGTGATTTCCAAGACCCTAAATTGATATTAAACTCGGTGTTTTTAACCAAACAAGAATTTGATGATCAAGTTCATATCTATAAAATACTGTCATTTGAAAATATCTATGGCATTCTTGAATATGGTGAAGATGACATGAAAACTTGGCTAGTCGGTTATGCAATTAGAAATAAAAATATTCAAGAAGCATTTCACAATTTGTCTATTGATCTAAGGGACTTGGAAAGTGAACTCTCCAATATAAAAATCCGGCATGGAATGAACGTGGCGCCCATGAGGAGCTACATCGAAGAATGGTTGAAAAAAGTTGTCGACCAGATTACCAATGAAGGTCAAAGATGAGGAAAGCCATAAAAGGACATCATCGAAGAAATGACAATCCATGGAACACCATCATAGTAAGTTGATACTGATTAAATTATTTTGTCTTCATCCGCTTATTCTAACAAAGCTTTAATCCAGATCTGGAAATTTTCTCTTTCTTCTTTCCAGGTTTTGCTATTTTCCATCGTCGACTTTCTTCTTTATGAAATCTTCATTCTTGTACATCTTTGCTTCGTAGTCCGTGATAGTACCAATCGGATTCATTTTGGCAAACGCATTTTTATTTCACAGAAAATGTACTGAACTATAGTTTTTTTTGCAAATTCGAAGACAACTTTTTTTTTTGGGAAATATTCTCAAATGTATTTTGTGACCCAGTTTATCTAAATATAAATATTTGGGGTTGTTCTATGCTGATATTCAATGCTTGGTGTTGTTATTTGGAATTTGTATTTCTTCGTAAAATTAACGCATTTCGTTGTACATGTTCCTATTTTATATTGTGCATGTATTGCAGCTTCCTATGTTTCAAAATATTCTTTGATATACAAAATGTAAAGTCATGTATTCTTTTATTTGTTCCTTGTAGGTTTGAGAAAACAAATTTCAATCCCAAAACACCATTCAAATTCGAACATGGTTTACATTTGGACCACAAATAATCTAGTAAGATACATTAATATGGATACATTTTAAATAAACATAAACAAAACCCCTTTAAACTTGAACCTGACTTTCTCAGGCTCCTGGATTGTTCGCGAGTTGATCGGTTAGCAGACTGTCAAATCCTCATTTCCATATATATCTTCACATCAGGAACCCAATGGACGACCGTCCCTTTCAACACTTGGCCAAATATCTCACCACGGTGTCCCAACTTAGCACTATCGCATTCTTATCCCGTGTGTTTCGTTATATACATCTTGCACCCAACACTTTCATAATATACATTTTTCACCCAAAAATTTCGTGATAAAATATAAGTATAGAAATATATTGACATATTTGATAGATATCCCATTTTCTCGCAAGATCTTCTCTGCATGTTTCTGGAGAAGTTATATATTCTTTGATATACAAAATGTAAAGTCATGAATTTGTTTCTTTGTTCCTTGTAGGTTTGAGCAAAAAAATTCGAGCCCAAAACACCATTCAAATTCAAACATGGTTTACATTTGGACCACAAATAATCTAGTAAGATACACTAATATGGATACATTTTAAATAAACATAAACAAAATCCCTTTAAACTTGAACCTGACTTTCTCGGGCTCCTGGATTGTCCGCGGGTTGATCGGTTAGCGGACTGTCAAATCCTCATTTCCATTTATCTCTTCACATCAGGAACCCAACCAACGACTGTCCCTTTCAACACTTGGCCAAGTATCTCACCGCGACATCCCAACTTAGCGCTATCGCATTCTTATCCTGCATGTTTCGTTATATACATCTTTCACCCAACACTTCCTTCATATACATTTTGCACCCAACAATTCCTTGATAAAAGATAAGTATAGAGGATAGAAAAAGGGTTAAAATATTGACATCTGTCATAGATATCCCATTTGCTCGCAAGATCTTTTCTGCGTGTTTCTGGAAAAGTTATATACTTATTGTATATACTTGGAAAGGAGTACGAAGGTGGCAGGCATAGAAATACCTGTGGAAAGCGGTCGAACGGGCTTCGAAATAGGGTGGCAAGGGTTCTCGACGAGACGTAAGGCCCCGAATGTCAAATTTTATATATCGTAACATTTCAGTGCAAAATGTGTAACACGAAGAAGGTGTTCCTGCCATCATCAATTCAAATTCATTTTTCTTTCACTAGGGACAACCCAGTGCACAGCTTTGCGTATTCTCATTAACAAGCAAATAATGTATTTATAATATAGTAAGATACATTAATATGGATACATTTTAAATAAACATAAACAAAATCCCTTTAAACTTGAACTTGACTTTCTCGTGCTCCTGGATTGTCCATGGGTTGATCGGTTAGCGGACTGTCAAATCCTCATTTTCATCTATATCTTCACATCAGGAACTCAACCAATGACTGTCCCTTTCAACACTTGGCCAAATATCTCACTACAGTGTCCCAACTTAGTGCTATTGCATTCTTATCCCGCGTGTTCTATTATATACATATTGCACCCAACACTTTCTTCGTATACATTTTGCACCCAACAATTTTGTGACAAAAGATAAAAGTAATATATTCACATCTGTGATATATATCCCATTTTCTCACAAGATATTTTCTTCATGTTTCTTGAGAAGTTATATACTTATTGCAAGGTGGAGGGCACATAAATATCCATAGAAAGCAGTCAGATGGGCTTCAAAATAGGTTTTCAAGGGTTCCTGAGGACACGTAAGGCCCCAACTGTGAAATTGTATACATCGAAACATTTTAGTGCAAAATGTGTAACACGAAGAGGGTGTTCCTGCCATCCTCAATTCAAATTCATTATACGTTCACTAGTGACAACTCAACGCACATCTTTGCATGACTTAGCATTATTGATTTCTTATGCCCCCCCTGTTGCGTGATATACATGTTGCACACAACACTTTTGTGATATAAATTTTGCGTCATTTACAATTCGACCCTAGTTATAGAACCCGCCTACCCGGGAATCCGCAATATGAAAAGTGGCTAGGCATCGAATGGATAGTGCTCGGTCGAAGTCACGGCATAAAAGAACGAGCGCAAATGTGAACGGATGCGTTCACCAATGTGCATTGGGAAATTTTCAGTAATACATCTAAGTAACGAGAAAGAGAGAGTAGAGTTGAAAAACAAACGAGAATTTTGTTGAGTATAGAAGAGGGAGAAGAAGGTCCGATATATTCAAATCTGCAATTGATAATCCATTTCCTACCAAGATCTTTTATGTATGTTTCAACCGTGGAAAGCGTTCGGATGGGATTCAAAATAGGGTGACAAGGGTTCTCGAGGAGATGTAAGGCCCCGCCTGTCAAATTGTATATATCAGAACATTTCAATGCAAAATGTGTAACACTGAGAGGGTATTCATGCCATCTTCAATTCAAATTCATACTGCTTTTACTGGTTACAAATCAGTGCACAGGTTCTCTTATTGGTAGTAACAACCAAAAAACGTATAACCGACCCCCGAGTTGGCGCTATTATTGATTTTGCACCCAAAACTTGCGCCATCTACAGTTCCTCCCTATACATCTTGCACCCAAAACTTTCGTGGTCTACAACTCATCCACATATTGAAACATAGTTTCCATTTCGACCACAAATAATCTATTAAGATACATTAATATAAATACAATTTAAATACAAATACATTGGTGGTATGGGACCTGAATTTTTTCGAACTCGTTGATTGGTCCTATATCGTCACATCATGAGCCCGATCGATCGTAGTTCCTTTCAACACTTAGCCAATTATCTCTCTGCGGGGTCACAAATTAGCGCTATCAAATTTTTATGGCCCCCTGTTCCGTGATATACGTATTCAACAACAATTTACGGGAGTCCGACCGGCCCCTGGGTTGGCGCTATTATAAATATTGCACCCAAAATTCCAGTCATCTACAAGTGCATGATATACATATTGCACCCATAACTTTCGTACTCTACAATTCGTCGCAACTTCACCCTATCGATTTCTTATGCCCCCTGTTCTGTGATATACATGTTGCACACCACACTTCTGTGATAAACATTTTGCACCAAACACTTGCGTCATATACAATTCGACCCCGGTTATAGAGCTCGCATATCGAGGCATCCGAGATCTGAAAAGTGTCTAGGCATTGAATGGTTAGCGGTCAGTCAGAGTCACGATATAAAAGCATGAACGCAAATGTGAACCGATGTGTCCGCCAATGCGCGCATTGGGACATTTTCGAAAAAAATGGCCAAGTAACGAGAAAGAGAGAGTAGAGTGGAAAATGGTCGGATGGGCTTCAAAATATGGTGAAAAGGGTTCCCGAGAAGACATAAGGCCCCACCTGTCAAATTGTATATATATTATGCTACTACTCATGAAAAATCAGTGCACAAGTTCTCTTATTGGCATTAACAACCAAAAAACGTATTTGAGAGCAATTTACAGGACCACGATCGACCCCTGGGTTGGCGTTATTATAGATATTGCACCCAAAACTTTTGTCATCTACAATTTCATCGTATACATATTGCACCCAAAAATTCTGTGTTCTACAATTCATCCACATATTGGAACATGGTTTGAATTTCGCCCACAAATAATCTATTAAGATACATTAATATAAATACAATTTAAACTTGAACCTGACTTTTTTCGAGCTCGTTGATTGGTCCTATAACGTCACATAATGAGCCCCACTGACCATAGTTCCTTTCAACACTTAGCCAATTATCTTTCCACGGGGTCACGACTTAGCACTATCAAATTTTTATGCCCCCTGTTACATGATATATGTTTTGCACACAACACTTCTGTGATATACATTTTGCACCAAACACTTCTGTCATTTACAATTCAACCCCATTTCAGTGAAAAATGTGTAACACGAAGAGGGTATTCATGCCATCTTCAATTAAAATTCACTATTCTTTTACTGGTGACAACTAATCTTGCACCCAAAACCGACGCCATCTACAGTTTCGCCATATACATCTTGCACACAAAACTTCCCTGGTCTACAATTCGTCCGGATATTGGAACATGGTTTTCATTTCGCCCACAAATAATCTATTAAGATATATTAATATAAATGCAATTTAAATAAATATATTTAAACATGAACCTGACTTTTTTTCGAACTCGTTGATTGGTCCTATATCGTCACATCATGAGCCCCACCGACCGCGGTTCCTTTCAACACTTAGCCAATTATCTCTCTGCGGCGCACGACTTAGCGCTATCGAATTTTTATGCCCCCTGTTCCGTGATATATGTTTTGCACACAACACTTTCGTGATATACATTTTACACCAAACACCTCTATCATTTACAATTCGACCCCATTTCAGTGAAAAATGTGTAACACGAAGAGGGTATTCATGCCATCTTATCCCCGGGTTGGAGCTATTAAATCCTTGCACCCAAAACTTCTCTCGTCTACAATTCATCCACATATTGGAACATGGTTTTCATCTCGCCCACAAAAAATCTATTAAGATACATTAATATAAATACAATTTAAATAAATATATTTAAACTTTAACCTGGCTTTTTTTGAACTTGTTGATTAGTCCTATATCATCACATCATGAGCCCCACAGACCACAGTTCCTTTCAACACTTAGCCAAATATCTCTCTGCGGGGTCGCAACTTAGTGTTATCAAATTGTTACGCCCCCTGTTATGTGATATACATAGTCAACAGCAATTTACGGGAGTCTGACTGACCCCCGGGTTGGCGCTATTATAAATCTTTCAACCAAAACTTATGTCATCTACAAGTGCGTGAGATACATCTTGCACCCAGAAGTTTCGTACTCTACAATTCTTCGCAACTTCACGCTATCAATTTCTTATGCCCCCTGTTCCGTGATATACATGGTGCACACCACACTTCCATGATATAAATTTTGCACCAAACACTTGCGTCATATACAACTCGACCCCGGTTATAGAGCCCGCCTATCTGAAAATCCACAATCTGAAAAGTGGCTAGGCATTGAATGGTTGGCGGTCGATCGGAGTCATGATATAAAAGCACAAGCACAAATGTGAACCGGTCTGTCCGCCAATGCACGCATTGGGACATTTTCAGAAAAACGGCTAAGTAACGAGAAAGAGAGAGTAGAGAGGAAAAACAATCGGACGAGCTTCAAAATAGGGCGACAAGGGATCCCGAGGAGATGTAAGGCCCGGCCTGTCAAATTGTATATATATGTTTTCTTGAATGTCGTGTTTTCAGTATTTTGTCAAGAAATTATGACTTGTTGGGTCTCATATTTTCAACTATATTGTCTCTAGGATGATTATTATGATCTAATAACATTCATGTAAATTGGTTTCAATCTCACTTTAATTGCATATCCTTTCTTCTTGCATAAAAATGACAATCGTCGCTTTTGCACATTTGATTGATTATTGATTTGTGTGATCCCATAATTTAACATGTGTTAAATATTTGAATATATATATGTTGCAATGTCTCGTATCCATAGGATTGACAATGGAAAGAAAGCCAAAAAAAATTCGACGAACGACCCTTCAACAAAAGCATAAGAAACTGGGTACCAAATTAGCAACAAGAAATGAACAAGTTGCATATCCACATGTAAAAAGTGACACAATGGCATGTGAAGGGAATATAAATAATGCATTGGAACATATAGTGCCCAAATTAGCAACAAGAAATGAGCAAGTTGCATATCCACATGTAAAAAGTGACACAATGCCATGTGAAGGGGATATAAATAATGCATTGGAACATATAGCATTGATGTTATGTGGCTTCTAATGATGTCACATCATACATAGATAGCATGAAATATTACATCAAGAGATTATTATGGATTTAACAGCAATGACTCCATGGTTCATAGTAAGATTGGTATGTAGAGTGGCAAGGTGAAGGAAAGGTTTGATCCCAAGTATACATATATTATCTCAATCCTCATCTAAGTATCTTAGACTCATTCCTTATTACTAAAATCCTTCTATTTGAGTTGTAGAGTGATCCATTGAATTTAATGGTATTTTCCCTCAAAAGTACATTTGGAACCTAGGGGAGACCTTCACTATCAAATATTTAGTTTCATGTGATATAAATTCATAGGAATCAATTAGATAGATTAAATACCATATAAAATAGATGATGGTCACTTAGAGAGTTGTTAGTTTTGATGAAGAAATGTTCTAAATGAGAGATAAACTTTAGCCTCTAAGGCTTGTTTGCATGCAATTGTTTGGGTCAAGCTGAATTAAATATGGGAACTCTAGAAGGATCTAAATATATGTATTTTGGGTCTAGGATTGCAATGAAAATATGGGTTTCAATTCCAAGTCCGACAAGTAGAAAAATGCATATTAAAAAATTTCATATGAAAAAGAGCACTTGAGCTTCTTGATTTAAGAAAGGTGTTGATTTGAATATTGAACGAGGTGTATAACAACTTGTTGGAAATATTATCATCTCCTCTACACCTTACATATAATAGTTTGACATTCTAAGGTTATGTGTGTGAGTTATAAGTTTATGAATCCAAAAAAGCACGGGGACCTTACACTACTCACTTTATTTTAATTTGTAATCCTTCGATGAGAATTATCTTAGTTTAAATCTGATTCCACACTCAACCTTAAGATCTTATGATGAAAGTAGAGTTTTATTTGAAGAAAAAATAGCATTATCCTGGCTCATTGGGACTATTAATATAGTGTAGTTGTGGTGACTTATCATGGTTACCGACAAGTAGAATGAACCTAATACAACCCAACAAATATTTGGATGGAATGATTCAACATATGATATATGTAATCTGAAATGATCTACTAATAAATGAATGTTTGGATGGCTAGCGGTGTTAACCTTCGAGTTTCAGTAATGTTTGATGAGAGAATGGGAAAAATCACTAACTTTGGGAGCTTAGCGGATGACCAACCCAACTATTTACCTCAAGAAGGATGAATAGATAAGATGAGAGGCCAAAAATAATCTAACCCAACTACTAACCATCTGGGTATTGAACTAGGTTAAGTTTACGAAAATACCACCAATAAAGACATCTAGAATTTGTTATTTTTTATTGTGAAAGCCAAGAAGAATACAATCACTCACCTTAACAACTAGACTACCTCTTGAACCCAAATATTTGCCCCTTGGGAGTTGAACTTAGCAATTAGAAACTTCTAATATTGGAAGTTATTATTTCGTTGTGTAATGCTAATTACTTCCTTGGTATTCTGAGTTACAACCTCATAAAGGTAGTGGGAAACTGACCCTTTTATTATTTTCTCCCATTCACCCCAAATGAGATCCATATTCAATGTTGGGCTATAGGTGAGAATTTCTCCATTTTTTTTCTTGTAGAGGCGTGGTTGATCGAATCTTTTTCGATTAGAAGGCACTGTTAGCACCATGTTTTTTATAGTTAGAGTCATAGGTTTGTCCATTTTTTTAGAGCCATATCTTGGTTTTTTGTAAAAAAAAAATCTTTTCTGAATAAGTCACAGTTGGTGTGTCAAATTTTATGAGGTCAGTGACAAAAATAATAGATGGTTTGAAAAGTCGAGTGAGGACTTTGGATAAAAGTCAGTAAAGGGGCGTAAGGTTAGTCTTGTTTGAATTGTAAGGGTTTATCTTCTTAAATATCGAGTCATGTCAAAAAGGGGAATTTAGGTAACAAAGTCGAGTCAAGTGGTTAGGATAAAGTTCATGTCAAAAGATATTATGGGCATCATTACCTAATCATGAAATCAGAAAAGTGAACAATCATGGCACTCTTATCGTTTGTAATTTTGCATAATTCAAAAGAGTACTCATTGCATGAGTTCACTGTGCAAATCTTTAACCTTCTTTCAAACTTCTCATTGCTATGGATTTATCGTCATTTTCCATGATTTCATTCCTTATCCATTCAAGAATAAATATTGGTCACCCTTCATGCTTCTCCATCACTTTCAGAATTTGTGCGTCATCCATAGTTTTTTCAGTAATCTCTGAAGCCCTTCACTGTGTAAGTATTATTTTTTTTCAGTCGTTACGAAATTCTTCTATTTTAGTTTTGCTGCGTATCCTCCATTTCTTTCAGCCATTGTTCAAAAACATTTCTTGGAGCTCCTTGAAAACTGTCTTTTTGGAACAAGTTGTTTCCTCTTACAGTCAGCCTTCTTTCTTAAGAACTACCTACTGATGCATTGATATTTTCATTGCGCCAAGTTTCCCATTGTTCTTTGTAGCCACACTGAGTTTCCCGTTGCGCCGAAATTTTTTGTCGCACTTTATTGTTGCGTCGAGTTTCTCATTGCGCCAAATTTTCTGCTACTGATTTGTTTGCCATGCAAAGATTCATGTTTCTACCTTTTCTTGTACCTTCTGCAAAGTTCACCATTCTTATTCGTTGCATAGAGAGGCTATTACAATTTATTGTTGCGCACCTAAAATTGACATATACCAACACCATGGAAACTTCCCAAAGAAAAAGAAAGAATTCAAGAAGCGGCAGGGTCATGAGGTTTGAACCTCAGGATTTAAAGTTAATAAACGCAGAGCCGACAATCAGGGCATATTTTGAAAAAGTCATATGTGTGTGTTTATATGAAAGGATTCAAGGATATAATGCGCAACTAACTAAGAAGTTCGCCCTCAATTTTACTGGTGTCAATACAAGAATTGCAGGAATCACTTTCCAAGTGATAGAGTAAACTATGTCAGTTGCGACGGAGATCCTGTTGCAAGGAGAAAAATGGTTTAAAGGTATGCCTTTAGAGACTTCATGTTATATGGATTTAATAAAGCCTAAATATCAAAATCAAAAATTTGGAGTCGACATTCCTAGCGAGTATCTCCTGGAACCTTTTGAGAAACTTTTGAAGATAATCAAGAAATACTTCACCTGTGAGGGAAGATTTGACAAGGTTCATCCATAACACATCAGGTTATTGATGCATTTCACAGGGAGAAATCCCTTAAAATTACCTTTCTTCTTATGTCAAAACCTGGGAAATATGGTTGATAGTGTCTAGGCCAAAGCTAATCAGCCAGAGAACAACTTATTCCATTTTTCATTAATTAAGATGTTGGTGGTTGAAGAGATGAGAAATTTGATTAAGGATTGGAATTCCTTTATGATTTCAGAAAACATTACCAGATACCCTAAAGGAGACATTCCTCTATCTGTTGAGAAATCAACACTTCATAGTTTAGAGGCGAGAAGAGGAGATGTTACTGAAAGAAGAAAAGGGAAAGAAATGGAAGACTCTTCACTCAGTCTGCCAACATCCCAAAAGAGAAGCAGGTCAAGATTTACTGATAAAACTGAGGAGATCCAAGATCCCATTAAACCGCGCACCAGGTCCTCTGCCAGGAGATTTCCCATACCCACAATTTAGCTAGAGCTTGTTGAATGTGCAAACCATGGAATTGATGAAAAGCAGGTGGAGTCAGGTAAGGAAAATGAAAATACTCAGAAGGTGAAACAACAAATAAAGAAATCTCAACATGTCATAGCCACGATATCCCGGTGTATGTTTTAGCCACGATATCTCGGCGTATGTATGGCTAGTGTCTGATGTTTTTGTGCTCCAGAAGACACCTGCCCTGCTGGTCTCGCTAGAGTCTTGGTCTGACCCCTGCTAATAATCTCCTCCTCTGCTATGAGGGCCTTCTTGACGACATCATGCAAGGTTTGAGGCATCAAAATCCTGACCTTTGCACGTATGTTGTTGTTAAGGCTAAACAAGAACCTGTTGACCTTACATTTCTCAGTGTTAAGGTGCAGAGCATACCGGAGCAGCTCCATAAAATGGGCCTCGTACTCCGGTACCGTACGATCACCATGTCGTAAGGCGTTGAACTCGTTGAGATGACGCTCAATGAATTCCTCTGAAAGGTATCTCTCTCGAAACCATTCCTCGAACAGTTCCCATGACAAGTCTTTGACGGCCATGTTCAACTGCGGTAGGAGCTTCTTCCACCATAGAAGAGTGCTTCCTTTCAGTTGGAAGACCGCCATGTAGACCTTCGTGTTGGAGGTATAATCGCGAAGTGAAAAGCACATCACCATATTCTCCAACCATGCCTCGGCGGCTGCGTCGTACGGGGCACCAAAGAACTCAAGAAATTTGACCTTCTCGAGTTCACGGTGAATTCTACCAGTACCGACCGGAGCGTGTGACGAAACCTCAGGGGGTGCCGGCGCCCTGGCCTCATCTCTGTCCAACCGGTTGATCAGTGCCTCAAACATGCACTGAAAAGATCTCATCATTACGACGACATCATCAACTTCTATCTGCTCCTGTCCAACAACATGCTCGTCTCCCTAGGGGTTAGATCCCTCGGGCGTGGATGTTACCGAAGGCGTCGTGCCTCCTCCCCTAACACCTCATCGTCTGACTCTGCGACGTCCTCTAACCATGATTACCTGCACGAATACAAGTCAACTCAATTAGTAACCTTATAATCAAATCATATCAATGCAATCCATAGCGATCCCAAGTCACGGGTTGAACCTGCTCTGATACCACATGTAACATCCCCATCCGGTATGACTCTTACGATGTACAACCCGTAAAAGCACCCTTAATAAAAAAAAATTATGTGTCTATGGGTGTAGGAAGGTAATAATGACATTATACTGAACATCGCAACACGACGACGAACACAACACATGCAACTCACGTGACAACAAAATAATGACCTAACATAAAATCACATCAAGCACCTGGAAGCAATGTACGACATTCAACCAATGAAGAATAAGAATGACTACCCGTCCATCCTACCCTGCAATGGTTAGGACCTCCAGGACACATAAGCAAATCCCGCCCGACACAATCAGACCAAGCCTACTAAGCTAAGGACAATCATCCTAACAACCCAACGCACCTAGAATTAATTACACAAGTAACTAGTACCCTTACAGTGAGCAAAACCAGTCACATTAAACGTTTACATAACCAAGTACAAACATTAATTAAAATGAACAACAACACCCTCAATGGGAAGCGCAAGCTAAAAACGACTTCGTCAACAACCCAACCATTAATCAAGGCTAAATGGTCAATATCTATGATTTAAATTGGCGTTAATTACATATCAATTAACCAGTCTAAATTCCATTAGTCAACGAGTTACCAACCAAACTTAACATGAATTACCACTCAATTTAGCATGTGTGAGTTACCAATTAGGCGATATCTATAAATCCAACTAACATCAATTACATATCTAAATTAGCAAGTCTAAAATTTGTAATCTAGTCTTTACTCACCATACAAATTTTAATATTTATTACAACCTAAATGGACAATTCTATATTAATCTGAATCCCCATCCA
>ML789583.1:7801-39221 GCA_009831015.1 Picea engelmannii
ATATATATATATATATATATATATATATATATATATATATATATATATATATATATATATATATATATATATATATATATATATATTTCCAACCATCCCTTTTAACTTAACCTAAAATAAAATAAAAAGCATGACACGAATAAAATGAAGTAGGTGGTCATTGATAGAATGATGACAGTAACTTAGATGCGACACTCTAATATTAATAAATTAAGCGATTGGAGTTAAGGTAGGTCTATTTTCATGTCTTCTTGTAAAAAATTAAAATTTTGAATTCATAATTTTCTTACTGTAGAATCTTTTGAGTTAACTTTGATACATTTTGAATTTGAAACCCTGACCATAACACTAAAACCCTCGAGCCCTCGAGGATGAAACTTTTAGCTATAACTACTAGTTTTTTAGCTATATTTAAATATTACATTTAAATTGTATTAAAATATGTTCATGGTTGTGGCGATGCATGTCGACCGTCAACTAGCAACAACCACTTTTTACATAAAAGTGGTTGTTGCTAGTAATACTTTTAAGTGGGTTTTTAAACAGCTAAGTGGGTTTCTAAATTTCTAGTTTGAAAAATATAGAATAAAAAACAAAGACTTGAATTTGTAAATAACAAATACTTTAAACAGCAATGAATTCGTAAATAACACATGGAACTTGTATCTTATATCTTAATATCGAAACAATTGTTTCGACGGAGCAAAAATGTAAAAGTTATTATAATTTTTTTTAAGGTTTTCAAGTTATATATATATATATATAAAAGCTCAAGAATAAAATTTATCATAATTTAGTTGTTTATTAGTTTTATAAAATTGTTGTTTAAATATTTTATGTTTTGGTATTTTTTATGAAATATAAATTTGGGAGAAATCCCAATTTGACTTTCAAAAAGCCAAAACATAAAATGTTTAGTATGAGTAAGAAAGCCAAAACATAAAACCTTAAAGCATTGCTAAAGCTATTTTTAATGGAAACTTTTCTGGTGGTCGGTGGCTGACAATGGTATTTTGGCTATTAAGAATTTGATTATAGTTGGTGATCTGAACATTGTTTTATCTCCAGATGAGGTGTGGGGTGGATCTACTTGGCATGGTCCATCGGATGAATCTGGTATAAAGGAATCGATCTTACATCTGATGGGTGATTCTACCAACCTTGAAGAAGGAAATCTTCTCAGGCAGCGGGAACTTGAAAGAAATAATATTCTAAGAGGCACAGAAGAACAGTGGAGACTCCACAGCAGAGCAATTTGGCTGATACACAGTTGATGCACTAAGTTTGAAAATAGGTGGTGGGGGTAACATAAATGTTCCATTAATACATTCAGTTAAGGCACATCAACCCTCTCCTTTAGGTCTATCAAAGGTGACGAAATCAAGCCTTCCTGAAGTTGGTAAGGTTTTGCTCCAGAATCATTCTGATAATGGTTTGAGTTTAGGGTTGTCACAGAGGAGCCCTGCTAAGGGCACTGGAACTAAGACCGGCCCAGGCGACCAATCTGATCTTTTTACGTTGGGTACCAAAGATGGGAGCACCTTATGAGAGTCTTTGAGAGTGAAGGATTCGCGAACAAAAAAAGTTGCCAGGGCTTGGAAGCCAAAGAAGTTGAGAAGACACCTTGTTATAGGGATGGACGTAGGTTTGGAGGAAACATGCCAACTCTCCCTCTGTGCATTAGTTGGGTGATTCTCCTATAAATCCAGGAGCAACATCTCTTTCGCAGAGTGGATGGATTTACATTGGTTTCCTATATTTGGATATGTGTTGGAGTTTTTAACTCTACCGTTTGGGTGGATTGGTCTGGTCTTCAAAACTCCAGAAGATGTTGAGCATATTCTGAACATCTTCTGAGATTTCGAGGGTGGAAGCATTATGTTGAAGAGGTGGAGGACGATATTTGATCAAACCACGGAGTATTTCAGCCATCGTCATGTCTGGGTCTTGCTCCCAAGACTACCCCTCAACCTATGGAACAAAAAGGCTTTGACATCCATTGGGAATCTTCTCGACCGCTTTGTAAAGGTTGATGAAAGTGGGATACTCTCATAGGATAAACGAATGGCGAGGGTCTTAGTCGAATTAGACGTCAATGTTGGTCTAATGGATATGTTGGAGCTAGAGTGGCATGGTCAGGTTATGGTTCAGCACTTGGATTACCAGGGATTACCCTTCTGCTGCTCAAACTGTCGTCAGACGGGACATTTACGTAGAGAATGTTCCAACTGGATTGGAGATGGAGGGTCTGAGGACACCCTGGAAATTCCCTCTATTGACCTGTACATGAGCGAAGAGGAACATGACACGCTGGGTGCCTTTTCTAATGAATGTGCAGTCGATTCAGCGAGTGATTTTTCGGGAACATTTATTGGTAAGTTAAGGTCATACTGTCCTACCTTGTTTTTTAAATTATCAGCTTGGGAACGATATTTTTTGGATAAATCTTTTATGTCGACTGTGTCAATTGTTGAGGTAGACAGTAGTTCAAGGATTTTATTGGCATTGGGGGCTCCACCTCTGAATCTGAAAGGAACACTCTTGCCCTGACCTTTGTTCAATCTGTACCCTATTTACCGGTTGTTACCTTGCCACTGCCCTGTTTGGACAGTGTTCCTACTTCTCAGACTATTCATGAGTCTTCTCTGAGTCTAGATGATGTTTTAGATACCCTGATCCCATCTCTTAGAGACTCAGATAGCCCCATTCCCCTTCCTACCTATTGGGGACTGGATGTCCAGCAGAGAAACACTACCAGTGAACTTAGTCTCCTAACAACTGGAATGGGGGATCAATAGGGGAAAGCATTAGCTTGGTCACGGGGTCTGGGGATGGAGCTTTCCCCTATCACGACATAGAGTGCACGTAAAAAATCAGGGCAATCTTCTTCAACTGTTGAACAACTTCCAGTTTCCATTCACGACCTAGGGGCGCTTAGAGGCATGAAATCCCTTGCAAGGGCTAAATCATGATCCTCCTCTCCCTGAACATTAGAGGAGTAGGAGGCCCCCTAAAATTGCCTTCGTTACAAAGACTCTTAGTTATTACTAAGCCAGATATCATTTTTTTTCAAGAGACTTTAGTGGATGAGGTGAAGGCCAAAATTTTTATGTATTCTCTTTGTCCAACTTGGATGATTAGTGTGGTCAGTTCAGTAGGGAAGTCAGGTGGAATTCTGGTGGCATGGAACCCTATTTTATTTGAGTTGCAATCATTTCTAAGTGTTGGTGGAATATTGTTGACAGGTTTATACATTCCTGATAAAAGTAGGATTTTCTTTTTAAATGTGTATGGACCTTGCACCGGGCGAAGATAGTTCTGGGAACAGGTAGATGCTAAGGGATTACTAGCACATGATGCCCTTATTCTAGCGGGGGATCTAAATTTCACAACTAGTTATGATGAAGTGTGGGGTGCAGGGGCATTAACCGATCCTTTGGAACGATTTTTCGAAGATCTTTTTGTAAACAATCAATTGGTGGATGTTCAACCAGTGGAGTTAGTGCCAGCATGGCGTAATGGCAGAAGTGGGGTACATGGGATTGAAAAGTGACTGGACAGGGTATATGCATCAGAAGCTCTATTGGATGACTCAGCTAGGTACAGATCTTGGGTAGAACTTCCTTACATCTCGAATCATGCACTTGTGATCTTCCAATCGGACCATGGATATAAATATGTAGCTTTTCCTTTTAAATTCAATCTTGTGTGTTTGATTGAAGAGTCTTTTGGGGATATAGTTCAATCGGAATGGTGCACACATCAGGATTCCGAAGAGGATGGAGCTCAAAGAAGATTAGCACTGAAGCAAAACAAACTAAAGGCCCCAGTAAAGATGCGGTTAGCAGAAAAGAAAAAAAAAACGATCACAGTTCCTATGAAACTTTAGAAGATGAGATTGTGCATCTTACAAAGCAAAGTTGGGGAAGTGATTTTAATTATGACTTGGGATCCCAATTGAAACTACTTGAAACTAAACAGAACAATTTGTTGATGGCCAAGGAGGCATGTTGGCGCCTGAAGAGCAGAGCAACGTGGATCCAGTGTGAGGATAAAAATACAAAGTATTTTCATCACTTTGCTAGTTATAGACGCAATAAAAAACACCTATGGGAAATCAAAGATGAGCAGGACCAGATACATCATGGGCAGAAGGCTATTAAGACTGAAGCAAAGAGATTATTCAGATCCTTCTATCAAGAATCGACTCAGAACATGATCGTGACTAGGTTGCATCTGTGAGATTGTATCCCAGATTGGTCTCGGAGGAGGAAGTCCACACTCTTGAAAAACCTATCACCATGGAGGAAGTATTAGAGGTTCTAAAAGGATTCACCAAAGATAAAATTATGGGCCCTGATGGGTGGACTGTTGAATTCTTCTTACACTATTATGACTTGGTTGCTAAGGATCTGTTGGAAACTATTGAAGAATCGTGCCTCACTGGTGAGGTGAACATGACACTGAACTCGACCTTTATTGCACTTATCCCGAAGGTTAACGGCCTTGCCACTTTTGGAGATTTTCAGTGGATTTCTTTATGCAATCTCTGCTATAAGATCATTTCAAAGATTATTTCTAAGAGAATCAGACCGATTTTGTCATGCACCTTATCAAAGGAGCAATTTCGCTTCTTGAAAGGAAGACAAATTATTGATGCTATTGGAACTGCATAGGAGTGTCTTCACAACATCAGAGAAAAAAAGTTTCAGGTCTTAATCCTTAAGATTGATTTAAAGAAAGTATATGACTGCATAAGTTGGGATTATCTTAGGTTGGTCTTACTTCAATGTGGTTTTGGGCTGCCAATGACAAAGTGGATTATGGGGTGCATAACGACAACAAATTTTGTGATTTTAATCAATGGTGAGCCTACAGACTTCTTTAATAGCGGCAGAGGGCTCAGACAGGGATGCCCACTTTCGCCTTAGATAAATGCTCAAAAAAATACTTTTCTATAGTATGGTGTGCGACAACATGTCCTGGATTCTCTGAAAACTATCTTTCTTTATAATTTTCAGGATCTCTCAGAGGGTTTCAGGTATCTCGGTTACTTTTTAAAGATCGACGGGTAGAAAACTGAAGATTGGCAATGTCTAATAGAAAAATATGAAAATAGGATCAACCACTGGTGCAATTGGTGGTTGTCCATAGGGGGGCACTTGGTTCTAATTAAAGTCGTCCTTGAAAGTCAACCAGTTTACTGGTTGGCACTCGCAAATCTTCCATCATCGACTCTCCAAAGAATCTGTGAAATTGTCTTTAGTTTCCTTTGGTCAGGATGTAGAAAAAAGAAGAGTTATCATCTTTATAATTGGCATCTGATCGCTAGACCAAAGCATCATGGGGGTTGTGGGTTGCCGAACCTGATCAGCTTTAGTAGAGAAATGGCGACGAATAGTCTCTGGAGGGAACTTATGCAGGAAGATTTATGGCATCGAGTTTTAAAAGATAAATGTCTTCCCTTTGTATCTGTTGCACATTGGATCCAAACGGTTAATATCACGAAGGAAAAAGGCTCACAGTCCTGGAAATATCTTTTAAAATCACTTTACATTCTCCTGCACTAGATAGCGTGGAGCCCGGGTACCGGAAATTCTATTCTGGTTGGCAAATATCGCATATTGGGTATGTGGGATTCGACCTTTCTGTCGGAAGAGTTAATCTCTACGATAAATCAGAGAGGTGTGTACTATTTATATCAGGCCCATTGTGAGCCCCATGCGGGGATGATTTGTTCAAACTGGTATACTGGTGATGAACTAGATTTAGATGGGCATCTTCACACATAATGGAAAACCTATCGTTGTTCTCTCATAAACACTGGAGTTCTTCTGCAAGAAAGACCGGATGCTTTAAAATGGATGAGTGGAGATTCGTCGGGTCAGTTATCTATCAAGAATGTATATTTGGCAACAAAAAAAATGAAATGGAATTTTATGATAGGAGGATGAAGGAAGGCTATGTGGTCCTGGGATTTCCCTTTGAAAATAAAGCTCTTTATTTGGTTGATGGTGGAGAATAAAATTCTCACATGGGATATCCTTCGACGCAGAGGATTTATAGGTCCGAGTATTTGTATTTTATGCAAGAAGAACTTAGAATCAACTCAACTCATGCTTGTGGAATGTTCCTTTACGTCGAAAGTCTGGGGAAAGGTTAAAATATCCATAAACTATTATAGTATCTGGGCAAGTTACTCTTTAATGGAGTGTTTCAAACAATGGAAAGTACAGAATTTATCTTATCCAACCTTGCCGACTCTAATTTGTTGGTATATTTGGAGGGAACGAAATTCTATGATCTTTGAAGACAGTGTTCCCTCTGTATAGAAGGTGATTCACCGATCACTATTGGCCATGAGGGAATACAACATAAAGTTGAAAGTCACTACTTGGAGGTCGGGGCTAACACAACCAGCGGTGGGAGGCACGATAGGCTGGTTTGATGGGGCGACATCATCATCGGGACAAAATAGTGGAGTTGGTGGAGTTATGAGGATCAACAAGCAGCACTGTTATAAATGGTTATTCAATTGTGGTCCGAGCACTAATACCAGAGCGGAACTGTTGGGCGCTTGGGCCCTTCTCTCCCTGGCTTCTTGGCTTTCCATTCAGGAGATTCATGTTCTGGGAGACTCCAAGATTATCATTGAATGGCTACGGGAAAAGGTTCATCTTCAGGTGGTCACTTTGGACTGTTGGAAGGATAGAATCACTGTATTAATCAAACAATTCCATAAAATAACCTTCGCGCATGTGTACAGAGAAGATAACAAAGTTGTGGATAGTCTATCAAAGCAGGCGCTCCACAAGAATCCAGGGAAGATCATCTATTTTCAATGTGTAGAGGAACATGAGGGTCCCCATATGTTTCTAGACCTTTACTAGATTTATGGTCTTTAGTCATGATTGTCCAGCTTCTTTTTTTGGGATGATTAGTGGGCATTTATGTATTGTCGTTTATCTTTTTTTGGTATGGAATGGTCCAACGTCTAACTCTAGATATATCCTTGTGGATGTCTACTAGTTTTTTGGAGTGGAATATAGCTCATGTACTCGGGGACCTATATCTATGTGTTGCTTTGGGGCGGGAAGGGCTCTACTGGTTGTTTTTTGACATCAGTGTGAATCATGTAATTGATTAGTTTATATTTATAATACAAATATAAAACGCAATTTTCCGTGAAAAAAACATTTCCACAAGAATAAGGTATATATACCTTTATAAAAAATTTAACAACAAACTTTAGTAATCAAATCACTGAGTTCATAACATTTAACTTTAATCCATTACATAAATTAACTTTTTAATAATATGTTATTTTAATTTCATGTATAAACCCATTCTCACTTTTATTTAAAAATAATAAAAATATAATATCATATCAAAATATATATTACAATTCTTTAAATAACAATGTAATATCACATAAAGACAAATACACTTCAAATTATAATTGAACTTGCATTTTAAATTTTAATGTTGGAGTCAATCTTTTGACTCGGTCTAATACAAGAGTCTTAGAGGTTTCAATGTAATGTCATATTAAAACATAATTATGATGTCATAAATTTAAATGGGGAAAAGAACATATTTTGATAGTAAGAGATAAATTTGTAAAAAAACATATTTAAAATTATATTTAAAATTCATAAATATAAGGTTTTTTAAGTTTTAAATCACAATGTAATATCATTTTTAAACCAATTTCTATTAAAATATTAAGAGCACGTATATAGTGACCATGCATGCCAGTTGTCACCCAATACCGATGGACAATATAATATCACATTAAAACATAAAATCAATATAATTTTTATTTTTAAAATTATGTAATGTCATATTAAAACATAATTGTTATACATACATCCATCAATACAATAAGAAAACTTTCTAACTTATTATTTTCATTTTATCAAGTTACACTCGCATTACAATAATCTTACGCAACATTAAATATTCCATTTACATATATGAATGATTTGAGAAGGCAATTATACTATACATATCGTCTTGTTCGTAGTTTTGATATATAATGACATATTATACATGGGGTATTATTTCATTTATTTTGTTGATTTACATATTTATTTAGTCATGGTAAAGCTCTAATTTATAGATGATAATTTTGGTGATTAATATTTTTATTTTTATTTTTTTTAATTTGCATTATTTATTTTAAATATTAACTCATTTAGTTTTCTTAATTTTTAATTTTTGAACTTTTATAATTAAAGGTTTTATTTTTTTATTTTTTATTTTTTTAAACAAGATCTATTTACATTAATATGGTAAAATAAATTATATCTACAGTGTTCTATAGCTCACCAAAAAGGAAACCTGGCCATAGAATGCTTGAGTCTAGTAACCATAATATATTAGAGTTTCCATGTCCAAACCTAATTGACTTATTATATCTATGGTGTTCTATAGCCCACCAAAAAGGAAATTGGGCTGCTTGAGTCTAGTAACCATAATATATTAGAGTTTTCATGTCCAAACCTAAATAATATATTAGAGTTTCCATGTCCAAACCTAATTGACTTATTATATCTATGGTGTTCTATAGCCCACCAAAAAGGAAATTGGGATGCTTGAGTCTAGTAACCATAATATATTAGAGTTTTCATGTCCAAACCTAATTGACTTATAGAGGTTTAGAACCTCATAAAAAATAGTAAAATTAATAGCGTAAGTCTTCATATAGTGATTGATTTCGATGGGCCTCGTTCTGCATGATGGCCCATGATCGAAACCTGTCGCTATCGAGAGGAGACACCAAAAAATACAACCATGATAAGGGTTGGTGTGGCCCAGGCCAAGTGCGATCCTTGGGTGATTTTGAAAACTTAGATGCCCCTGGGTCGCGGTTTCTTAGCCACATGCTAGTCCTGTAGGTCACAAACACGCTAGCAAATAAAAAAAAAATATAGTAAAATTAACACATTAAAACCTAGAACAGCATAACTATAAGAAATGACATATGACCAATAAGAGAAACAATAAAGACTTATCAATTATGGCATGAAGGGCTTGGAGGCTCAGGCACTTTCATATCAAGGACATATTGGTTGATGTCATGTTTAACAACTTCATCTATAATGACTAGATTCGAGGAGGTTCCCTTAGAGTTTGAGGCACAATCCTTGTCATTGGCCTAGTCATCTGCCACTTCAATTTTGATGCCAAAGACAATCTACATACCACCTCAAATTTGGTCTCAAACAACTTAAACATGTCCAGTAGTTCCTTGTGTTGAGCTCCATGCTCTTGAAGCACTTGGGCAATGAGGGCCTTAGTGAACCAATAGTGCTCAGTATCTCTGAAGACCTTGGTGTCTCTACTCCATGAGAACCTAGAGTTAGAGAACCACCCCTCAAAATCTTTCTCAACCTGCTCATTTGTCACCTTTTTTTCTTTTCCAAGACAATTTCTTCTAATGTGTCAACCTCTTCTTTCAGCTCAACCGAGAACATAGTATGTAAGGTTTGCTTGGTTCTCTTTGCCACCCTTTCGAATCTGTTCACGAGGGTTATTGAAACTACACCCAAAGCATGCCAAGATAAAATTCTACACCTTCCCCTTTGTCCCCTTGAGTTGGATTCAAGAGCCTCCATGTCCAGGTAATATTCCATGTCACTTGAAGGATTTGAGATCGGGTGTGTGGGGGCTCAATGTATCACAAGCCAGGAGATCGAACCACCACCACCGTTGAGGACTGTGACCAAAGCCAAGAATTTGACACCACGAGGGTCCATGGTTGAAACTTTGTGCCTAGGGCCCAACAACCAATGTGGACAGTGGGAGAACCAATCAACCAACCAAACTATGAAGCTAGTTTGAACCTGAGCCACAAAATTTCCTCTGTGGATGTTTATACCCCCCTGGGTTGTCCTGGTATGGTCGCCCAGTCTGATGCAGCAGAGGAATACTCCCTAATATGATAAGCACCAAAAAATCAATGGAACCACTAATTGACAAGATTCCTACCTCCCGAAGTCAACAAATCCATAGACAACCTCCAAAACAAAAGCCACAAAATTCCCCCACACAAACCAAAGAATCCAACTCTGTACCCTTGTTGAGACGAGGCAATGCAGAAAGCCCCCACGATCAGGATGACCAGTTCCTCCATCACCAATAAAACCTGAAGCCCCTTCAATTGAGATGATTTCTTGCATTCCCATCACTCCCATCTCATTATTGAAGCCAATTCGCACTGGACAAGCCATAACCATCTTCCAAGTCCTATCGCCCTTATTTTGTCAGGCGCCTTTCCTCCACACCAAATGTCATGATACAATGTTGCATCCACATACGTGTGTTGTCTAATCGCCCATCCACATGGAGAGCCACTTGGCCCTCATACGTCACCCCATCTAGGTGAAATATTTTAATTTTTTTTTTTTTTTTAACACGAACGATTATGTTTCATTAAGCGGCATTCTGGCAAGACGGAATCAGAAAGTTACAAATCTGAAGAAGGTTGGTGACCTCTAACAGTGTTTCCAACCTTCTTATGAATGTCTTGGGAAACCAATCCCATCTGCTTCTTGAGCTAATTCGAGAAAATGAAAAAAAATGCATACATGAGTAAATTCTCACAAACTGTGAGCACAGTAGAAGACAGAAGCAAAGCATTAAACCGAGGGGGATGGAATTTTCCTCTTAATGAAGGGATCCAACTTTTTCTGAGAGCCTGAAGAAATGTTGGAGGCCTCCTCCTTTTCTCTGCGCGCTTTGTTGGTCCTTCGTCCTCGGGTAAGGGGTAGAGACGGAACTGAATTGTCTTCAGGTTCAGAAGTTTCCACAGAGTCGCTAGAGGGGACTGAAACAGTCAGACCTGCAGAGGCAGAGGGTTCCGGATCTGAAGCCCGAATTTCTCTCGCTGCTACTGGATCTGGGGGGGTGGAATCCGGAAGTCTTTCTTCTGCCGGAGGATCTTCCTTAACTGTTGTTGCTTCTAGATCTAGGGCTTCATCTTCCTTCAGCGCATCAAAGCTGTTTTTATTTTCTAGAGTTGCCTCTGCTGAATGAGTGGCCTTCGGAGCCCGGGGTAGTGGATCCTTTCTCCTTGGCTGCCTTCGTCGGTTAGATACTGGCTGAAAATCATATTCTTTGACTGGTCCCGGCTCCCCAGAGGCTTTGGGGCAACTTTTTGCGAAATGACCGTATGCATGGCACCGGAGGCACTTAAAAGGAATCTGCTCGTAGTCCAGCTCTTGGATATGGCACCATTCCCCCAGGGAGAGCTTAATGGATTCCGGAAGACCTTTCTTGAGTTTAACCTCAACACAAATATGAGCGCAGGTAAACTGATCCCCTTTCAGTTCCACACTGTCCAGGAAACGCCCAAGCTTATTTCCAGTGTCCTCCAGAGATCTTTTCCCCCAGAGATGCAAGGGGAGGTGAGGCAGCCTAACCCAAACAGGGGCTGCGGTGATCTCGGCTCCGAGATTGAAGTCAAGAGTCCAGGGGGCTAAGAACAACCCTCTCGACCCCATGAAATACGGTCCAGATCTGAAAACTAGATCACGGTCCTCTGTCCTCGAGAAACTGAAGACAAAAAAACTCCTGCCTACTGCGCATAGAGAAACTTTTCCCTATATCAGCAGCTTCCATCATTCATCAATCCATGCCTCCACCATTTTGGGGCTGGGCCATAACCCCGTAAACTTTATGATGAGGGCCTTTTCTGCTAGAAAGAGGGCAAGGTTGCAAGGCTCCTCTGGAGATAGCTCCAGAGAAGGGATCTCCTCCATCTTCTTAACAAACTTAGACGAAAGAGAAGTCTTGGATTTAGGTCTTGCCGAGCGGACTAACGCTTTGAATGCTTCCAAAGGATCTTTTTCCTTCTCGACAACTGGATTTGGAGCCATCGTGGCAGGGCGGAGACCTCCAGCAAACAAGATCGCAGGGGCAGGCAAACCACTGCTCCAAATTGCGTGCACGCAGGAGGGACGCGCTGGAGAACGCCGATCCGCGGCCCTGAATGCAGAGAAAGCGATGGGAACCTTGATCGGCAGCTACAAACAATGATCAACGCCCCTGCAAACGAAAATCAGAGCGGTGGCGGCTAGGGTTTAGGCCCTAGCCGCATTGGCATTCCGTCTCGCTTCATCGTTAACTACTCGAAATATTTTAATTTATTACTCATACCCACTTTACTCATTTTAATGTATTAGTCATTACAAAAGTTAAATATATGTGTATATTGATATTAGTCTGATTAGACAAATATGGATCAAGTTAGGTTTTTCATTTTATTTTTGGAGAGGGATTGTCCATTCTCCAAAATGGTTTTTTTTATAGATAGTTAAGCTTACAAGAGAGGTTCTACAAATAAATGGTCTTTGAAGTTTACTTAAAAATTCAATTTAATAATTGATGACAAATTTCCTACCCCACCTTGATATTTTTACATCGAAGGTGTTCTCTAAGGGGAGGTTTCTCTCTCCTTTCATCATCTATCCACAATGAATCACTAATTGCCATGTATGCATGTTTTTCCAATAATCAACAAGTGACAAGTGCATTCTTCGCCTTCACCGACCCACTTCTCCTTCGCCGACTCAAACTATGACCTAGAGGTCATCACTCACTAACACGCGACCTGGAGGTCATCACACCATTGTACTGCAATGAGAGTGAGGAGAGGTTGTGCATGGTCGCCATGAATACGGGAAGAGGGACATGTATTATGTTGTAGCTCAAGTCCACTGCAATCAACTGATTGTTCATGCCATAGCTTCTCGACACTTGCAATGAAGTTAATTTGTTGTAAGAGAGGGTCAATTGTTCCAGGGTCGGATGATCGAACAACCCCGACGACAAAGGTCCCGACAGTTTATTGTGGCTCAGGTCTAATACTTGAAGCACGCTCATCCCCGCCAGATTGAGCCGCAGTTCTTCGCTCAACCCATTATGCTGATGAACTGGATTGTGACTCGCGAGGTGATGCAGTTGTGGGCGCTTCAGCTGGTAAATTACATCTTTTATGTTTTTCTTCCCTGTCATAGCTTATATATAAAGATGAAAAACAAAACCTTCAGATATTTTATTGTTTCAAATCCCTTCTATTCATGAATGAATAATACCCAATTTGGGAATAAAAGATATAAGTTGGACAAACTTTATGAGCATCTTTTGGATGTTGAAGTAGAGAGATATTCTTGTACAAGATCAAGGAGAAAACTAGCCCATTCCAAATTCACAAAAGAAATAAATCTACATTGTTGTTTCTTATCAACCCCTTAACATTTTATGACCATGTATTTGATTGTTGATATCTCCAGATATCCCAGACAAAGATATCATGGACAAGAACAACGAGAAAACTAACCCATTACAAATTCACACAAGAAATGGATCGGTAGTGTCGTTGCTTTTTCTCTTTTCCCATTAGTTTCTCGATATTGGTCATGAGTTTGATTCTTACTTTTTGTGGGTAAATTCAACTCTTGATCTCCTGGAAATGTAAGTGGTAGAAATAATTGGACCACAAAAATCTAACATTGTAGAATTCGTATCAAATCTGGGAGATGCAGCCCAAGTACCAGTTGTTTCCTTCTCTGCTACAGATCCCTTGCTCTCCAATGCCTGATATCTATATTGTTGGAGATATTGCTTACAATAGAATTGGTTAGATATTGGTTTGGATTTGTTGGAGGTTATTAAGAGATTCTCTCAACCTCTCTTCAAGTTTAGAATAAGTTGGATCTAATAAAAATTTTGTAAATATATTTATATTGAGAATGCATAATGAAAAATTAAGTTTTGTGTGCAATTGATTTCTCCATTTTGGTATTAGAGCTGAGTGCTCTGGGAAACTCCCTCATGGGAGACCTAGGTGTGTGTGAAGAGTGTGGTGTGTTGTGCTTGTGTGTAAAGGATGGATGCACGTGTTCATGTAGAAGGAGATGTTGTTGTCGAGAGGAAACCGTCTACCTGTGTGAAGATTTCTGTGTGCAGATTTTTTCCTCTGAACTGACATGTGTGTAGTTGTTGTCCACTGATAGAGAAGTTTGCTTCCATATGAGGGATTTTTCCTCCACACCCAAGATCGAGTCATTCTACCTTCATTGCAAGTTCAATTGTGAATCCATGGTATTCTTTGATATCGTGGATGGAGGAACAACTCACATGAAGAAGAGATAAAGTCCTTCTGGTTTAGGTGCACCAACAATTACATGAGCCAACATTGATCAATACTGTACAGTGCAGGGTTCTCATCGTCCCATGTTTGGAAACCATAGGATGCATGCACAGGGTGTCCGACTCACCAAAAATATTTGATGCGTCCACTTCAACTCGTAGGGTTTAGGTGAGTACATGGCAACCTCCACCATGATGAGATCGTCTCTAATTAGCACTGATGGCATGGTCAATTTGCATTTCGGAAGCTTTGAAGCAATTTCCTCGAATTCATTGCCGCAGAGGTGCCTCAAATATTTCAATGCCAATCTCCCTATTTTCAAATAACATAATAACATCCGTTATAGCGAGATTGGAGCCAGGCACATTGAGCGAGTGTTTTTACTATTTGCAGACTGTGTGATGGAATATTTTTTGTTCGTGATTCTTGTTATTTGTTATTTGGGTTTGTAAAAATTATATTTGAGTTTTTACACATCTAGTTGTTGCATACAAAGTTCAGTTTATTGTTTTGTCTGTAAAATTAAATTATCCAAAACCATAAAGAACCTGCCAATTATAGAACAAATTAACATATTTCAAGCTAGTGTGTGTGGAAGCCCCGTCCTTGCCACAAGTTGGTCATTGGTTTGGTTATGTCTATATCTGTTATATACTAATGTGATGAGAGCATTAGTTATAGGTTGTTCTTAATAAGGTCAAGTTGATGTGACCCGTCGTTCTCTGGGAGCATCAATTACAGGTTATTCTCATGTAGAGTTCAAGTTGTGTGATCAACTTTTGAACACATTCAGTATCCAGACCACCTGCCTAGAAACTGACGGATAGCCAAAAGAAAAATATCCGAGAGATGGTGGTAGGTCCATAGAGTGGTTTATTACTTGACAACTTTTATCGTGGAAGCCCCGACGAGCCGAGTCTATCAATATTGTTGATCTTGCAAGTTCGTCAACGATGGTCAGAAGCAATTATGTTTTAAATGAATGAAATGGGAAGCTAGAATGTGTGGAGAAGAAAAGAGCAGAAACCAAGAAGTTCAGAGTAAGTGTAAGTGCTAGTGAAGACCATACTAGACATATATGTATGTGATTTGTATGTGTTTTCTATATTGTAATATTTGTAATCTAAGAAATATGGGAGGGTGTTGGAGACATTTCTTACAATAGAATTGGTTAGCTATTGGTTTGGATTTGTTGGAGGTTGTTGAGAGATTCTCTCAACCTCTCTCCAAGTTTAGAATAAGTTGGATCTAACAACAATTTTGTAAATATATTTATATTGAGAATACATAATGAAAAAATAAGTTTTGTGTGCAATTGATTTCTCCATTTTGATATTTTTTCGCATAGCACATAGTGATGCCTTACAGATGTACGCCATTGTAGCTCTAGTTCAAGCTTATGGATGGAGAAGAGTTATTGTTGTCCACCAAGATGACGAATTCAGTTTTGGTGAGTCACCTCATTGAGTGACGCGCTTAGGGATGTTGGGTTGGAATTAGAGTATAAATCAGCAATATCGCCAATTGCGGACCAACAAGCCATAAGAGAGGAACTATACAAATTAAAGTCAATGCAATCCAGAATTTTCGTTGCTTATATGCACTTTTCTCTGGGTTCAAGAATCTTTCCTGAGATTAATACAAACAGAGCAATTTTTCCTGCATATTGTATTGTGTGTGTTTATGAATGTCTTTTATACTTTTATGCACATATGTTGTAGATGTATGTTAGATTTACATTTGCAGGGATAGATAGAACTTGTTGTTTGTGAGTTCTTTGATTTTAGGTCTGGGTTCTTTGTGGCTTCATGCAAGAGGTTGCATGACAGAATACTGAGGGTTCTGTAAGCCAGTGCAGAGGAGTGCACTTCTGAGTTCTGCGGAATTCAAGCAAAGACGTGCCAGGAAGGTGCACCATAGGAAGTCTTAGACTCAGGGAGAAGCCTCAAGGTTGTTGAAAACCTTGGAGGTAAGACTGTGCAGAGGAGGGCATACAAAAGACAGAATCACTGAAGGTTCAGTAGAGCTCTTACTAAATATTAAATGGATTTGATCATGGGAAAAAAGTCATGGTAAAGTGTTTATGAGTTAAAAGATTTTTGGAACTAGTAATTTTGAAATTATAATTGTCAAGTAAGTTTGGAGTTGATGATTGAATGTGAATAATGGATTAATCACTTACTTTACATAAATAATCCCCAAAATGTATTGCAAATTAAATAAATTATAGATGTAAAATAGTCGACCCCATTTTCTGTTAAAAGAGCAACATAGAATGCTACACCTCTCAGTTTAAGTGGAAATAAGCCAAGAAGACAATGAATGAGGTAATGAGACTAGTGTCTATGAACATAATGAAAGGCACTAAAGTAGCGTTTGCCTCCATTATGGGTGAAAACATGAAAATGGGTTACACTTTTACTTGTTTTTAATTAAGAAAACTGCAAAAAATTTTGTTTCTTCAACTTCAACCCCTCTAAACTCTGATTTTCCTTGAGAATTTCAATTTGATGTAAAACACAAGATTTGTATAGAATTGTCTTACCTCTCTACTCAATTTTTTTTATTGCAATAAAGTCATATAATTTTGTTGTTTATTAACAACATATACTTTAAATTTTTACACAAGGATAATGAGTGACCTACACGAGTGTCTATATATATATATGTGTGTGTGTGTGTGTGTGTGTGTGTGTGTGTGTGTGTGTGTGCTCACTATGTACATGGATTGCACTACTACCCAAACTATATTTTGTGTTTTTTCAAATTTAAGCACTATTTTGTTTTATCTATTGAAATAGAGTAAAGAAAAAAATATGTTGTTGTATCTACACATTTATGTGGGCACCATTTTCCCTTTTGATGTGATCATTACCAAGAAAACTAAAAATGCACTTTTGAAGAGGACATTACAAGGAAGTGCACTGTGTTTTTTTCTATTTTTTTGAAATTGTCATTTTGATATTGAATTTTCATTTTAGGCAATTTTGAGAACAATAAATTTCTTAAGTGATAAAGTTTAGAAGAAAATCATTAATAAATAACAATTCTTAATGAAAATTGGTCATTCTTATATAATTGCAAACTAGATTCATAGATGAATCTATTGGTAGTAGTGTTGACAAATGATCTTCAAAATTTGTAGGTGCCTGTCATTGTTGAAGTCACAAGTTCTTGAAAACTGTTGCAATTTGTGTTGTTCTGGTTGACCAGAATCTCTCAGTCGAGGTTAAGTACACATATGTATAGGTTGGCAGGCGACACCAGTATGATGTATAGGTGGTCTACAACATATTCATGAGCAGAGGAGATTTCCAAAATATAGTTGAGGTTTAGTTTTCTGTTTTGTATTGGAAGGATACGTTTGTCCTCAAATTCTCTTGTTTTGGAAGGACAAGGTTGTCCTCATATTTGGTGATATTGTATTGGTTGAGAGGACTGGTTTTTGTCCTCGGATTTGAAGGATTGGATAAAGTTACATAACATAATTATTTTGTCTCTTGTGTATTGATGATTCATCTATGATCTTGTTGTTTTCGATGCATATGTTTTCAGTCAATAATTTTAGTGTAAAGATGTTCAGTTATAGTTAGATCACTAGGAAGCAATTTTCAAATCTAAAATTAGTCACATAGAGTTGCATGTGAAAATTGACATGGTATTATAGCTTGGGATTTGAAGAGAAGGGGATCATTTTGAGACACATTTTTTGGTCACAACACTAGAAGAGTGTTGTACTTGTTCTTGTTCCGGGAAGGTCACCATGGAAACATGGCTAGTGGATAGTGGAGCCTCTTGTCATATGACAAGGTCACATAAATCACTCACTGATCTAACAAAGCAGAACTCACGAGTGTAGGTGCAACTTGGAGATAATGCCAAGTATGTAGTCAAGGGAGTTGGAACAACTTTGTTTTAGCTAAAGCCTAGAAATCCTCTCAAGTTGAGTGAAGTATTGTATGTACGTAGACTGAAGAAGAATCCACTCTATATCTCTGCCATGGAGGACAGAGGATATGTAGTGGATTTCATTGATGTGAAGGTTCTTTCCTTGCCAAAGCATTTGAGTCTTGATTCGACAGAAGTCATTGGAACTCGTGATGGCAGTCTTTACAAGCTAGCAGGTCAGCCAGTTGAGTCCCTGATGCATGACAATAATAACCCATGTGATCTTTGGCATAGGAGATTGGGACACTTCCATCACCAATATCTACCAGTATTAAGAAAGATGGTCACGGGTCTCCCAGAGTTCGGAACTGAGCATCAATGAGTATGCAGAGGTTGTGCACTTGACAATAATTTCAAGGTTGTTTTTCAAAGCACTGATAGTAGATCCAAGAGGATATTGGACCTGGTACATTCATATGTGAGTGGACCAATGTCAGTTCCATCTATGGGTGGTCTCCCATATTATATGATTTTCATTGATTATTATTCTAGGAGGACATGGATATACTTCATGAAGACCAAGGATGAAGTCTTCAGTCGATTCAGGGAGTTCAAGGCTCTGGTGTAAAATCAGACAAGGAAGAAGATCAAGGTCGTGAAGTCATACAATGGGGGTTAGTATACCTCCAACGAATTCAAGAAATTTTGTAAGAAAGCAAGGATTAAGAGGGAGACTTCAATACCTTGCAACCCTTAGTAGAATGGGGTTTTCGAGAGGAAGAACCAGACCATACTTGAGGTTGTCAGATAAATGTTGCATGACCAAGATATACCCTTAGAGTTTTGGGAATAAGCATGAAACATGACAATTATGTTCAAAACAAGAGTCCTCATAGGATATTGGAGGATAAGACTCTTGAGGAGGCATTCACAAAAGTGATACAAGATATAGGGAATTTAAGGGTCTTTGGTTGTCCAGTATATATCCATGTTCCCAAGGAGAAGAGGATGAATTTATAACCTTCTGGGAGGAAGGGTACGTTTGTGGGATACAACGAGACTTCGATGACCTACCGAATATACACTCTAGGACAACGATATGTTGAGGTTAGTTGGGATGTCAGATTTGAGGAGGATTTGTCTTTTAAGAGGTCTCAAGAGATCCCAAAAGGTGGTGAGGAGCAAGAGGCTCCAAAGGTTGATAAGAGTACAGTACCATTCAGTACAGGGGAGTGACCCTTAGATCATGAGGAGGATTTAGAGGACGAGGATCCAATAGATCCTCCTAGTATCCAGGACACGAGACAAATGGATTTGAGTGAACCTAAAGGCTGTCGAGAGACATATAGCTCCCAGAAACACTCGCAGAGAGAGAAGACCATCAAAGAGATTTGGCTCATATGTGGCTCTTATGAGTAACATTGTTGATTCTAAGCCTTCCATTTTTAAGAAAACAACAGGTCAACAGGTTTGGAAGGATGCCATGATGGAGGAGTACTAATCCATCATGAATAATGATATATGGGATATAGTTCTGAGACCAAAAGGGAAGTTTGTGGTAACTTCCAAATGGATATACAACATCAAGCATATTGTAGATGAAAGTATCTAGAAGTATAAGGCAATGTTCATAGCAAGAGGGATCTCCCATAAAGAGGGAGTAGACTATGGGGAGACTTTTTCTCCATTGGCCAGGTATACTTCTATCAGGATGATTATTTCTCTCACTTTAGTCGTGGGGTGGAAGATTCATCAAATGGATGTGAATATAGCTTTCCTCAATGGTGTAATTGAGGAGGAGGTGTACATAGAGAAACCTCGGGGATTTTGGGTACATGAGAAGGAATCTCATGTTTGCAAATTAAAGAAATCCTTGTATGGACTCAAGCAGACACCTCAGGCATGGTACTCAAGGATTGACAGGTATTTGTAGAGCTTAAGATTCACTAAGAGTGAAGAAGACCCCAACCTGTATCTCTTACAGGTTGGTAAGAGTCTTATTATATTGGTATTATATGTTGATGATCTATTCCTCATAGGGGATGAGGAACTCATTGCCAAATGCAAGAAGGATTTGGCTTCAGAGTTTGAGATGAAAGAAATTGGGTTGATGCATTACTTCTTGGGATTAGAGGTGCAACAACAACCAGACAAGATATTCCTCGGACAGGGGAAGTATGCAGTTGAGATACTGAAGAGATTCAGAATGATGGACTGTAAGTCCATGTCTACACATATGACCACCAATCTGAGAATTATGGGAGCTTCAGATTGAGACTTGGTGGATCCCACAATGTATAGGCAGTTAATTGATTCATTGATGTACTAGGTTAGCACTAGGCCAAATATTTGTTTGTTGTTAACACCTTAATTTATTTCATGGTTGAGTTGAGGCAGGTGCATTGGGTAGCAACAAAAAATTTGCTCAAGTATCTTCGGGGTACAGTTGGATTTGGTTTGAGATATATTGGGATTGATGGAGTGGGGTTGCATGGATATTCAAAATCATATTGGGCAAGTAGTGCAATTGACATGAAGATTACTTCTAGTGCTTGCTTTAATTTGAGATCAACAATAGTTTCCTAGTTCAGTAAGAACCAGATGTCTGTGGCACTCGGTTCAACAGAGGAAGATTATATGGTAGCTAGTTTGGTGAGTTGTGAAGCTATTTGGATTTGCAATCTTCTTACAGGGTTATTTGGACAGGAATTGGAGCCTATTGTGATTCACTGTGACAATCAAAGTTGTATCAAACTCTCAGAGAACTCGTTGTTTCATGATAAGTTGAAACACATTGAGATTATATACCACTTCATCAGAGACAAGGTGTAGAAGGGAATTGTGAAGCTACACCACATTTCCATAGACGAGCAAATTGTAGATATTCTCCCCAAACCTCTAGTGAAGGGTAATTTTGGCTACTTCATATACAAGATAGGAGTGGTAGAGAATACCTCCCTCGCTACGAGGGAGTGTTGATTTTGTATTTTCGGTAGGTCCTCCCATAAGAGGCCAAGGTGTCAATCATGTGGGAATCTTCGTTGGCACTAGATTATCCATTCAGTTTGGTGAAACCCCCCTTGGATTTTGAGTGGGGGATTCATGGGTTTGGTGATGGGCTTTATGGGCTTGTGTCGGGGCTTCACACCCACAAGGAAAGGCTAATTTGATGTTGAATTGTGGAGGGGATTCTATGGTGACCCCCAAGGATTGTATATAAAGGAGAGAGGTCACGATGACATCTTATTATATCATAGTGTGGAATCATGGAGTTAGAATAAGTGAGTAAATACTTATGCTAAGGAGTATGGAGTTTCTGGCAAGGAGACTTCTGCACCTAAGCGATCTGGCCTAGGGTTTTTGGATCAAAATGTGAAAGTAAGGAAGGACTCACATGCGAAGAAAACTGATTTTATGAGGTCATACATGGTTTGCAGAAGGGAGAAGTGTGTATAGATGCAGGTTGCAGAAGGACGAATCACATATAGGGTATACACGGTTTGCAGGAGAGCAAATTGCGTATGTCAGAGGGTTTCCAGTTGGTGAATCACATATCTAATTTTTCTGGGAAGGTACAGACCCGTACAAGATTATAAGTGATGTTAGCAAGCTTTACAGGTGGTCTACAATAGATTCTTGAGAAAAGGAGATTTCCATAATATAGTTGAGTTTTGGTTTTCTGTTTTGTATTGGAAGGATAATGTTGTCCTTAGATTCTCTTGTTTTGGAAGGATAAGGTTGTCCTCATATTTGGTGATATTGTATAGGTTGATGGGATTGGTTTTTATCCTCATATTTGAAGGATTGGATAAAGTTATAGAACACAATTATTGTGTCTCTTGTGTATTGGTGATTCATCTCCGATCTTGTTGTTTCCATTGCATATGTTTTCAGTCAATAATTTCAGTGTAAAGTTGTTCAGTGATAGTTAGATCACTAGGAAGCAATTTCCAGATATGAAATTAGTCACATAGAGTTGCATGTGAAAATTGACAGATAATGGCCAAGAGGGGTCTAAGGGGGAATTACCCATGTCTATCAATTCCACTCACATTCCTAAATTTTATTATGACCATGTATTAAACCCTAATTTCTGCTTGAGTGTTCCCAAAGCCAATCATTGAATACATGTAAGAGGGTGGGTGTGAGAGGTCACATCCCATAGTTATTAGGCACATGGGGGGATGAGTACAATGAACTTGGGGAAGTCTGTGACTCAAGAAAACAAGCCAAAGGAGAAAAACTCATATGGGTAGCTACAACAATTTTTACACGTGAATGTTTTTGCATGAATAATAAGTAGAGAGCAAGAAAGAGAGCTTGGAGTTGGAACATTCATGGAGGGAGAATTCTAGAGGACATTGGAGTGTTTTTGGAGCACGTTGGAGCTAAATATTGAAGAGCTAGGTTGTTCGGCCTGAAGAGTGAACTCATGTGTGAGTTCTACTGTAAAAGAAAGTGTTGTTTTTGTTTGTTGGTAGTTTTCCTGGCAGTGAGTTCCCTTGAGTTTTCCAACTGAGAGATTCTTGGTTACTTGTGCATGAGAGACCCTAATAAACAAATGGGACACCTGAGGGACTGATATTAGTGAAGGGGTACATTATTTGGGTTGGACAGGTCAAGGGGAAGAGAGTTGGTGGAAAATCAAGATAGTTGTAGGAGAATACTAGTGGGTTGTGAGATTTTTTAGCAATGAGTTGATAGTTAGAGACCACCCTCTTTTGTGGATTACTAGCCTCAACTCGGGGGTGACTTGTTGTTGAGATTTGGAACAAAAATCCTATGGTTGGGTGGAATGTGCATCCCAAGAATCTGGTTGCACAACTGTTTATAAAAGAGAATTGTTTTATCTTGATTTTGTTTATATTATGAGTTTATTTGTTGTGTTTTACTTTGAGTATGAGAACCTATTTATATGTTATTGTAATGGAGTTTATTAGTTGAATTTCATGTCTGTTTTAGAATGTTGTAGATGTATTTAATTAATGGTAAAATCAACAATTAAATATGTATGTAATTCGTAGCTGTAAGCTACAAGAAATTAATTAGATAGTAGAAATTTCAATCTTTATGAGTTTTCCTCACAGTAATGTTCCTCGATTGGGCTGGGGGACGTTACAAGATTCTATAAGGTTCAAAACCTTACCACAATTGAGGGTTGAAGAAGTAAAATACCTACCCCTAGATGGTTATCAAGCTATGTTAAATGTCAGGTCACTAGGAGGAGAAGGGGTTTCATTCTATGTTATTGTACTTTGTTCCATAGAAGAGAAAAACAATTGGGAGTGGGAAATTAGAGAGCATAAAAGAGGGGGTTAATGTTCTGTAGCAGCCTAACAAGCCACAGGTCTCACATAAATCCATAGAGAGTTCCTTCTCCTTTTCACTTGCATTATTTCCATACCAGAGAAAAGAGAGCAGAGAAACCTTACCTTCTAGTTGGGTTTTCTCTGTTACACCTCAAAATTACTCACTTCGATAGTGTCACAAGTGTCGCCATTACAAGTGTTGTAAGTGTCACATTTTGTCCGCAAGTGTTGCATCTTGACTACAAGTGTTGCTAGTGTCACAAACATTATACTTCCATATTGAATATGGCGTGCCTCTAATGACATCATAAAGACACTTAAGACACCTCAAAGGGTGGTTTGGAAGAAGAGAAATCACTTGACAAGAAGTACAAGCTTTTTGCCATTGGAAAAACCACTAAAAAATGAATTTTGGAGAGGAGCACTCCCCTACCCACTATCAGGGAGTGCTGGGGCTCCCTTAGCCTCTTTGGGGGAGTGCTTGAGCACCCTGTGCACCCTTTTGGGGGAGCACTACCCTTTTCTGAGCAAATTTTGGGTTTGTTGAGGTAAATTAGGGAAGAATCCCTCAATTCCTGAAGGTAGTTGGATTCGAATAGATGGTCAAGGCATGATTTTAGGGGAGATCCTCAACTGAAGGAGAGGAATCCTCAACTTATCCCAAATATCTCTCAAGTGGTTGGACGTCTCCAAGGTTATATAAGGAGGTCTTATCATGGTGAAACATAAGATAGAGACTAGAGATTGATACCAAACTTATGATCCTATAAGTGGTATTGACAGAACAATGGAGATGGAGAATTACATCAAACTTATGATCTCATGAGTGAGATGTCATCAAAGAAATCAGTGGAGATTATTTGAGCAAAGGGGTTAGACAAGGAGATCTGGAAGAAGCTATTGCACCTTCATTCAAAGGATTGTAAGTACTTTTACTTGTTCTCATTAATAATCAATGCTTGGCCTGTTTCTTTCAAACTTATGTTTGTTCCATATGAGTTTGTCTGCAGTAGATGGATTTATGATTGAGCTAATCTCAGTAGAGTAGGAAGTATTTTGTACCTTTGTTTGTTTTACAGGACCTATCAGGGAGCTCAGGACCAAAGCTTAGCCTGGACTTTGCAAGGACAAACGTCACTAATAAGTTACATATCTTTCTCCTTCTCTTTCATTTATTAGCCTGATTAGATATAAAAGGAAGTCAGTGTCCATGTTAATCACTTTTCTATCTTGGCCTTAGGAGTCTAGAGACCAAGAGGGAATCCACTTGTCCGCAGGGGGATTCACCTACAACAATGAGTTGACAGGGGGATTTTTGAGCAATGAGTTGACAGTCAAAGACCACCCTCTTTTGTGGATTACTAGCCTCAACTCGGAGGTGACTTGTTGTTGAGATTTGGAACAAAAATTCAATGGTTGGGTGGAATGTGCATCCCAAGAAGCTGGTTGCACAACTGTTTATAAAAGAGAATTGTTTTATCTTGCTTTTGTTTATATTATGAGTTTATTTGTTGTGTTTTACTCTGAGTATGAGAACCTATTTATATGTTATTGTAATGGAGTTTATTAATTGAATTTCATGTCTATTTTAGAATGTTGTAGATGCATTTAATTAATGGTAACATCAAAAATTAAATATGTATGTAATTCGTAGTTGTAAGCTACAAGAAATTAAATAGATAGTAGAAATTTCAATCTTTATGAGTTTTCCGCACAGTAATGTTCCTCAATTGGGTCGGGGGACGTTAAAAGATTCTATAAGGTTCAAAACCTTACCACAATTGAGGGTTGAAGAAGTAAAATACCTACCCCTAGATGGCTATCAGGCTATGTTAAATGTCGGGCCACTAGGAGGAGAAGGGGTTTCATTCTATGTCATTGTACTTTATTCCATAGCAGAGAAAAACAATTGGGAGTGGGAAATTAGAGAGCATAAAAGAGGGGGTTAATGTTCTGTAGCAGCCTAACAGGCCATAGGTCTCACATAAATCCATAGAGATTTCCTTCTCCTTTTCACTTGCATTATTTCCATACCAGAGAAAAGAGAGTAGAGAAACCTCACCTTCTAGTTGGGTTTTCTCCCATAAGGGTTTCCCAGAGAAAATATTTGTGTTATCTGTGGAGTGTGTGATTGTATTTTACTGTTCTCTATTTTCCGCATTTGATCTATTTCATACATAAGCAAAAAAATAGTAACTAAATATTATGGAATATAAAGGAATTTAACCTTCATGGTGTATATTTCAGTTTTATTATCAGATCTATTGTGATGAATTGTTCTAGTGGAATATCCATGGTTGTTTACAGATAAATTTTTCTAACCAAGTACATTATTTTTGACATTAAAGTTTATAATGCCGGATATTGCTATGATTTTATGAGGAATTTCTAGCCCCTACTATATTCTTTGGAACCTACGCTAAAATTTTATGGCACTTCCAAGTGAAACCCTAGAAAGGTTGGCAGTGACAGGGCAGTTAGAAAACAAGAAGGCCTTATCAAATTCATATACCCAAAATATCTGGGAAAGGCTACAAATCATAGGCTCTTTCATTCACTGAAATCATCACTACCAATGACATTAGGGTCTATTTAGTATTCTACTTTGGAGTAATGAGCGTTGTGTAGTAATGTAGCTCATTGATAAACAAATCAATATTGCATCATTTACAAATAAAATAAAAACTAGTTGACTAAATATGCCCCTATGCATGTAGTGTATGTGATCAAGGTCCCAACTCTTTGGGCAATTGCATTTCAATATGGAATTTTGAATGTCAAAGTTACATGGCTAGAGAAATGATAGGGACTAGAGATTAGTGAAGCGCCCTTACATATCTAAACCATATTATTGAAGTTCTCTTCTAAGGTCAATACACCAATTCTACTCATGCCCCTAATCAAGTACGTTATTCTCTGGCATTGGAGTTTATAATGCTAGATGTTATTGTGATTTTATGAGGAATTTGTAGCCCCTACTACATTATTTGGAACCCATTCTAAAATTTGATGGCACTCCCAGGGGAAACCACAGAAAGGCTGATAGTGACATGGAAGTCAAAAATCAAGAAAGCCTTGTCAAAGTCATATACCCAAAAAATCAGGGAACAAATGACAACTTTAATTGACTAAAATTGCTACTAAATCTCAAAATGAATAACCTCCAGGTGAAATCCTTAAATTTGGGTTTTTATATGTTTCTTAGAGAAGCGTGCCCAATATTTTGTTTTGAAGGCACTTTGAGCCCACTAATTTTTCTTAGTCCTTTTATTTAGCGAGTTGTTTAGCCAAAATTTCAGCTAACTCATGTTCAAGGGCTCTCCACCCTCCTCCCTTAATACCACAAAATCTTGGTATCGTAAGTGAAATTCTCCCCTGGAAAAACATTAAGTTGCACATGCAGACGAGCTTGCATAGATATCCTCTTCTAATTAGGCCATTTGTCCCTCTAAAGTATGGAAATTCTCTTGCTTGTGTAACCAAATACCAATGAATGTGTTCGAACTTTGAAATTGGGTGGGAGAAGTAGTTTGAATAGTGTATAAGGGGCCCACTAGAGGCATCAAGCTTAATCAATCAATGATTTGTTAGAACAATGTGTAAGGGGCTCAATGGGGTCATCAGGCATAATCAGTGAATCGACACCCTCAAACACTTGGTAGGTGAGCTAGGGGGTCCAATGGAGGCATTAGGCCCGATCTTTGAATCAACCTTCTCAAACACTTCGAACTCCTTGAACTACGTGCAAATATTCTTAAAATATTCCCTTGATCACATGGAGATTTTGTCGATGCGACAACTTCTCATAGGGACAATTGTCACTCTTAGAATTCATGTGGTAGGCTATGGTGTTGTCCATATGGAGTTTTCAATCCACATGTAATCTCTTAGTGATGCCACCTATCTTGTTGTAGTACGAAATTTTTCCTTTTCCTTAGAAGTTTTTATCCTTTGTTTGAATTGTGAAATCGGGCTTGAAAAAACCTAATTAAGTGAGAAGGTGTCCCCATTAGGAGATAGGCCCCATTGCAAAAATTGGCCAAGGAAAAACCCTCAAATGGTGCATAGGGGGGATTATTGGGAGATCAACCTTGATGTAGAAATCAACCAAGGAAAAACACTCAAATGGTGTAGAGAGGGCCCAAATGGGAGATTGGCCATGATGCAAAAATTGACCAAGAAAAAACCCTTGAACGTTGAATCTAGTTCTTATTGGGAGATCAACCCTAATGCATAAATTGACCAAGGAAAACAATTGAATGACATAGAGGGGGCCCAATTGGGAGATCAACCCTAATGCAAAAATTGGCCAAGGAAAAACCCTTGAACAATGTAGAGAGGGCCCGATTGGGAGATAGACCCTGATGTAGAAATCGACCAAGGTAAGCACTCAAACAATGTAGAGGGGTCCCAATTAGGAAATTGGCCCTGATTTGGAAATCACGCTGGAACAAAGCTTAAGAAAGAATGGAAAGAAACAAGTTTTTATCCATTTGTGAAGGATGCCAATTGCTAAAGGATTGAGAAAAAATTGGCTAAGTGTGGAGGAACCTTGAAAATGTGAAAGTGTGGAGGCAAGGTTTGGTTTTGAATGTAGTGGACTAGGCAAGTGCATTTGGGTTCAAAGGGTGATGGTGGGTTCAACAAGGTGATAACAAGTTCCTTGTTTTAGATGATGTTCCAATTGGGGTAGGCTGCAACTTGATGACAAGGGTAGGTGTGGAGGGGACATCACATAATTTTCCCATCATCTTCCAACTAGAAACAAATAAAAATAATCCTCCTTTTCCCTTTAAATTTAATTCTTATTGGATCACAAATGTTGAATACAAGGAGATGGTCATAAGAGAATGAAGGTCTTATGACATAATTCAAGCAAGTATGCCATAATAGCCTTCCAAGAAAACCTATGTAAAATCAAGGAGCTTATACAAGCTTGGGTTAAAAATCAAAATGGCCAAGTTAAGATCAGAAAAAATGGAACAAAAGATCAATGAGTTGAAGAGGGGAATAATGGAAGAAGAGGCCCTGAAATAAATGGAGAAGCTTGAAGGGAAGAGGAACATAATGTTAACTTGGGAAGAAGCCCACTAGAAGCAAAAGGGTCAAGCAATTTGGCTCATGGAAGGTGATGAAAACACAATATACTTCCATAGATTTTCTCAAGCAAGAAAGGATTGAAGCATCATACCGAAGTTTCAAGATAAAGAGGAGAATGTTCAATCAAGTTTCAAGGGCATAACAAAGGTGGCTCTTGAACACTACAATATATTCCCATCTATTCTATTCTCGCTTCAATAAAATGGTCAGTGATGAGAAAATGAGATTCTTTTAGCCCCTATTACTAAAGAAGAACTCAAAGATGTCCAAGCCTTTTTTTTTTGAGTGATAAGACCCTAGGTCCATATGGTTGGATTGTATATTTTTATAAAAGTTTCTATGATGTGGTTGGAAAAGCCCTTTTGATTGTGGTGGAAGAATCAAGAAACTATGGAAAAATCTATGGTCCAGTGAACTCAATTTTCCTCACTAACATTCCAAAGATGGATAACCCCACTAACATTCCAAAGATGAATAACCCCCTTCTTTTGATACATACAAGATGATATCTTTATGCAATAGTTTATACAATATTATATCAAAATTCATAGCCAGGGGATTAAATCCCATACCGTTAGTGACCATTTATTATGATCAATTTGGCTTCTTGGAGGGCATATTAATTTTTGATGTGGTGGGTGTGTGGGGGCTCAAGAAGCCTTACACATAATTAAGAAAAATATTTTTTTTTGACTTATTAAACATAGATGATAGAGTGAACTAAACTTCCTTGAGTTAATTATGATGCATGTTGAATTCTTCAATTTTCAGGTAGTCAACTATATTGTTTAGTGTCCTATGTAATGTTGATTAATGGGGTAACAACTCAGTTCTTCAAACCTTCTCAAGGGTTAAGGCAAGGGTGCCTATTATCTCCCATCCCATTTCTACTTGTGCAAGGATGCCCATTATCTTCCATCCCATTTCTACTTGTGACATGAGTTTTAACAAACTTCTCATGAGTTTAAGAGTGGAGGGTAAGCTCAAAAGAATCAATGATGTCGAGGATTATAATATCACTCATTTGTTGTTTGTGTGTATCTTGTAATAGTAAATGATATGCTAGTTTATGGCAATGTAACCACAGTGTGGAAAAGGTATTGGAAAGAGCTCATAATTGAACAACCGCCCATGCAATGCAAAGAATTTGATGAATGTATGAAATTACTAGTACAACCACAATTACGTGGTTGATTAACGCCGAAAGGCATATTAAAACAAAATCCCCGACTGACGATAGCTGGTGATGCCAGCACAGAAATGCGGCTACCAAGCGTTAGCCAGCAGAAACATGAAACGCCAAGATTTTACCACTTTGTGCGAATACCTTAATATTTTTTAATCAGGTAGACGTGGCAATAAGTTAGTGAACACAATAATTTTTAAATGCGATTAGGTAAATGTAAAAAAGTAAACATATAAACAAATGTCTTTATAACAGCTAGAAAGTTAATGGATGAAATCAGAGCCATTCATTTATTGTGACTACTAAGAGTATTTTAGACATATTTAATCTCGTCCATAAAAAACTTATTAAGAACTAAAAACCTATTAAATGTGCCCATTGTCAATAGATGTACGCTTTTCGGCCTATTGACAATTAGATGTGCATATTGTCTGCTGGCCTGTAGCCATCTGGATAAAGTCCTACCTCGCATTTAATCATCATAATTGCATAGATTAGCTAGGGCATATATATTTTATCTTATTTTTCGGGACATTTCACAGCTGTGAGATATGTTTTATATTTTTTCGAGGGACGCGTGAATTGTCCGTTGCGGCTGGGAGGCGGAGTCGAGTATTAATACGCGTAACTCTCAACCCTTCTAATGTACAAATTCCGCGACTCACGTCTGTCAGTCCCTCTGGTTGAGTGTTCGAATCTCAGAGAACCGCTTCACATTTGGGGTGTTCTTGTCTGTCCGATATTCACGTTTATTCGGCGAGGTCTTTGCTCAGCGTTTGAACTTTTCATTAACAGGAGCAGGTTTCTTGTGAGTGAGAAAGAATGGCAGGCGCAGGCAAGTACGCATCTGCAGCTCTCTTGGTCGTTGTCATCATAATAATGGGAGCAACAGAAGCAGCAGAGGTGAAGGCAGCTGCTCCCAGTCCGACAATGGAGGCAGGCGCTGCTTCAATGCCCTTCCTTCCCTCCCTATTCTCCGCCCTCGTCGCCTCCTTCATTCCCTTCCTGGCCTGTCGATTTCACTGAGATGTCTTGTGGCTGTCCTCTGATCCGTTTTTATGATTCCCGTAAGAGGCGGCTACTATTTTCTGAATAGTTCTGATATTCTTTATCTATACGACATTGTGGTTATCGGCTTTGTCGAGGTTATTCTTTTCTGGACTCGAGCCAGAGTCTTTTGTATCTGGTACACGATTTTCTTACTTAATTGTTAAGCCATTTAGGAAATAAAGGGATCTTTTTACGGTCCTCTTAATTGATTGTATATTCTCTGAACCAATAAAATTCTTTTGGACATTATACAGAGTTAGGGTTTGTCCGGTTTAGGGTAATTGATGAATTTTCTTGAGCAGATTGTGCCGTAACTTTTTAAATTGGGGTTTTTATAAATCTTGAGTAGAATGTGCTGGAGCTTTTAAAATATGAATTAAGTAGGTGATGGCAATCTGTATCCTGTTGCTTATAGTGACTACTATATATCTGGATGATTATCGACATTATTTGTTTTCACTGGATCTCTCAATTCGTTTTCCACTCAAAGATTGAAATCTTTGCCGACATAATGTTCGGTTCCTCATTTTATTTTCCCGGAGTGACTGAACATTGATCTGGCATTGTACGTGATGTGGTTAGCTTTGGGAATTAAATTTAGTCAGATTTGAATTGAACTGATGTTGATTGTACAGCTCCAGTTTCACATGGGCGATGATATAAAGGGGATAAGGATAAAATTTTATTTTAAACCATCCATTTTTCCACCCATCAAATGTTAGTAGAAAA
>ML789583.1:42904-59786 GCA_009831015.1 Picea engelmannii
ACTTAGATTCTACATGCCCAAGTCCGCCACAAAAGCTACAGGTGTCATTTGACTTCTTCTTCTTTGTCTTGGAGGAAGACTCGCCAAACTTGGAAGATGGAGGAAATGGTTTTGTTTTCTGCTGAGACTTGGAGGTAAACTCATCAGTTGGAGCAAAATTTTTCTTCTGCTTATACCGAGTCTTGTGCTTAGTTTTGGTGTTTTGAGCCACAAGAGCCTTATTGTTAGAGCCAAAAAGAGCATCTAATTGAGTAAGCTTAGATTGTTCTCTGGTAAGATGCTCACAGAAAAGCTCAAAGGAAGGCATTTTAAACTCACTTCCTAGTGCATCCATAGTAGAATAAAATGCAGAAGAAAATACCTAATAAGGACCTTTTAGTTTGGATAAAATCAAGAAGATGCACTCTTTATCTGATTTAGTTTTTCCGCACCCTTTTAGCTGAGCCACTAGTGCCCTGAATTTGGTGAGATAGTCTTCAACGGATGCATGCTCATCCGGTACCAATGATGACAACTTCTCTTCCAATTGTAGGGCTCGAAATTCATTGATTTTTCCAAATAAGGAATCCAACTTGTCCCAACTTGCTTTTGGAGTTTTACAATCAACTATGTGGAACAACAAGCCTTTCGACACATGTAAACCGACGAAGCCCATGGCTTCATCAAGTTTATTTTGATAGGCGAACCTCTCGATTTCCTTAGTGAACACAGGTTGAGCCCCGACCAACATCTGCCAGAGCCCTTTTGATTGCAACAACTGTTGCATCTTAAGTTTCCATGTATGATAATTATGGGGAGTTAGGAGCTCAATAATCCTTAACTCCGCCATTTACAATAAAGAGTACAATAAAACAGATATAGGTTGTATAATAAAAAAATGTAACCCCAGGCTCTAAACAAGGAACTCGGGTTCTTTTTAAGAGCTCACTCATACCACAAAATGGGGCTTAGTTACAAAAGAAACGCTGAAGCATGCTCTATTTAAACCCATCAAAATATGGCAAAAAAGAGGCGTTTAGATCAAACATAAAAACTTTTGCTACAGGCTGCCTATCTTCCAAAAAATGACCCCATCTGCTTGATGACAAGCCCCACTGCGAACTGAGATTATGATTTCCTCTAAGCAGAGGAAATTCCCCCCCATCAGTTAAATCATCCTGCCAAAGAGACAAATCGACCTCTTAATTGGACGTATCAACTTCTAAAACAACCAGAAAGGCGGCCCTAAGCATAGATCGACCCTCCATAACAGATTGGTCGCTTTGGAGCTATACCTGCGCTAAGGTAGGAATAAGGAACACCCTTCACAAAAAAAAGAAATTTGACGTCAATGATCAAATGGAGGGAAATGAAAATTATCAAGTTTTCCTCGCAAAATTCTCTCCGTTGATCTAGACTTGAAGTTGGAAAAGATCTGGAAATCTCAACTCCACTTGGAAAAGAAGTGAATCCGGACTGGACTCGCAGATCTCAATAATGTGCAGACGCTCGACCAAGATCACCACTGCCCCAAGAAAGGACTTGCACCCAGCAGTGGTCTATATGTCGGATGCAACAGTGATGTAAGCTATGGTAGGGAGCATCAAGGCGGAGAAGCCAAAAACATGGCTTTCCGGACGACCTGGGTGAGTTGGGCACTTTTTCGATGAGCTGGGCAAGTTTCTCGATGAGCTGGGCAAGCAGGGAACTTTGCCGATGAGCTGGGCGAGTTTCTTGATGAGCTGGGCGAGCAGGGACCGTTTGTGGAGGGTTTTCACCAAGGGCGAAGGAAGGCCTCTTTGCTAGACGCGCTGGACGAGCTGGGCGAGCAAGACTCTTTGTTGGACGTGTTGGGTGAGTTGAGTGCGTTTCTGAGTGATGGACGTGTTTGTGGAGGGTTCTGCCTTTGGCTGCGGGCCTACCAACAAGCAGGTTCCATCAATAAAAAAAAACCAGCGTCGATGGGCCATCAGTATTTAGAGAGACAAAAGAACTCAGTCATTAACTCCGCGGAGCATCCACACGACAATACCATCAATGGCTTACTGCAACTCTCAGAACAATTTAGAAGGGGTTTGCATCTCTGCTCTGATACCATGTAGATATTGAGAAAATACAATATCACAGGCACAACAAGATAACTGCAAAGACCAATAACCTTCTACAAAGGAGAGAATGATCTATTAGATCTGCTTGCTGATTACATTGAAGAGCTCCTCTATTTATAATAGGCTGAGAGGAGACAMCATTGATGAAGGTAGATGGATAACTCTCTCATGAAGTAATGAGACAAGTAGATGGATGGGATAAGTCAAAGAAGCACATGGTGATTATCCATAAACAACCAAAAAAGGATGACATGACATACCTATCTAAGTAAACTTATACATCAACAATTTTTGTGTTCACTGTGATATTGTTTGTGTTGATAAAAAATTTCTTGTTCTTTTCTATAGTTTAATTTTGTTGCGAGCGATTCAAATTTATTTCCTGTCTTTTGATTGGTCCTTCAAAATAAAATCTTATTGTCGGGGCGATGACGAAAATTTAATAGACAATTTAATTATGCAGGTTTAGTGGATGGTTGGAAGGGGTGCATGTACGAGTCTCAAAGTTTCAAGACAATCTCAGTTTTTGAAGCTTGCTACTATGTGAGTTGTTGATTGAGGACATTTAAAGTTGTGGGCCATACAATGTGCATATGTATTTATTATACAATATACAGACCGATTTTAATAAATATATATAGATTATTCACTTTCGATTCTTTATTAAATTTAGTGCAATCCATACATTTTGAAGGGATTTCTGTGTACTGTATGCCATGATTATGTGGGGGAGATTTTATAGATTACAAGGAGTTTTACTTGAGTTCTTTTGTTTTAATAATTGTTGAATTCCCTGCGTTTGATCATGAGATGGTCTGCTACAAGGAAAAAAGACGAGGTTCTTCATAAGTTGCAAGTGCTGCAATTGGCGACTTGCAAGACACATGAATTTGGGCTTCTACAAATCTCTGTTAGAGGGTAATTTATGCATCTAGTATCTTGCGTTTAACCAATTTGCTTCCATATTGATTTATGTATTTTCAGACAAGTGCAACTAGTTTCTTGGTTGTTGTTTGATAGTGTGTGCCTCATGCATAATGCAGTTACCTATGTTTTGTTACTAGTCGAAAAGGCGGGGTGATTTTTTTTTGGGTGTGTCGTATATGCAAAATATAATTGGGAGCTAATTACTAGTTTGTTTTTGTTGGGTATGTGTTATATTCTTTGCACGATTAGTAGTGTCCATTGTTGGATGGTTTTTCGACACATGGTTTTTGCCGATGGTTTTCTATTTCCGGTTAAGGAATTATGATTGTTGACTAATCCAGGTCATCGGGTTAGGGTTTTGGATGTCGTTGGCTCCTATATGTATATTGTATTGTAAACAATGTAACATGATGAATGAATATAAAATATGTTGGTTTTCTCAGTTTAGGTTTCCAGGGGAAAAATCTATGTGTAATGTGTGTATTTGTCATTGTATATTTTCTGTTCTTTTACTGAAAATCCATTTGCAGTAAATATTGTACAAGGTTAAAATCTACATTTTGTTGATGTTTGAACAACATGAAAAAGACATTCTCTTAGAATAATAATTAATAATATAATTATTAATTATTAAATATCATTTATAATAAGTAAATGATAATAAGAAATAACTATTGATTATTCAAGGGATCCACTCTTTCATGGATGGTCACCATATGTTTCCTATATATGAGCTTGGCTCCTTCACACGAAGCCCAGGAAAATGAGAGTAGAGTAAAATGTTGGGAGTATTTGGATCAATCTAATATTACTATAAAAAGACACTTGAAACACACAACAATAGACACAAATATTTCTTCTCTCTCACACGTGGGATAAGTGATCTAAGGAAGAGACTAAGAAGTTGAAATTTTATGAGTTACTTACTAATGTTCTAGTGTTTACTAAAGTAATATCGTATATCATTGGAAGTAATTACCACTTGTGGAAAATTGTGCTTGTTTAATTTAACACTAGAAAATCAACATGGTTAGCTGTATGACATCAAGTATATGATGGATATGTGTTGGTAGCCGTATGCCATCGAGTATATGTTAGATGTGTGTTGGTAGCCATATGACATCGAGTATATGATGGATGTGTGTTGGTAGTTGTATGACATCGAGTGTATGATGGATGTGTGTTGGTCATAGTAGAAGACATATTATTTGGAGGGTCACTGTATATAGTTGTGCACAAGATAAATTGATCTCCTCTAGGAGATGATTTTTGTTGTTCTTGTTTCTTGTTCCGGGAAGGATACATGTAATAGCTCTGAGAAGGAGCCATAATGATGGTCGCAAGAAGGAGATATGGAGGGAAAGACCTTCCAACATGATATCAAGGAGAGACATTGCCAGACATGAAGTCTCTAGGAGCAATGTACCTCCAAGGACGAGACCATGCCAGATAGCAGAGACAACTCCAATGATCATGGATACAACGAGTCAAGATCGATTGTAGCACAACTATGGTAGATCCAGTAGAGGAGACAAACATATTATGAGACTTAGAGGGAGCAGGTGTACCAATCCCGGTACATGAGTCGAGCCATGAGATGTTGAGGAAGCAAGCATGGCAACAGTTCCAGTGTATGTAGAGGCATTCCCAAAGAGGGAGGAATTACTATATCTAGAAGGAGCATAGATGGAGTTACGTCCAGAAAAGGTGGAAGAGCTACCTTCAGTGTCAGAGGGAGCAGAGACAACGGAGAAATCACCTCCAACTCCAGAGTGAGTGTTGATGTTTTTCAGCTTCTTGAGACATTGGTTTCATGAGGGAACCTCAATATATCAAGTATGGTCCAAGATGACTTAGAATGATCATCATTTACCTATGTTTCTCTGGGAAAAGGAATCCATGATTGCAGTCTATGTTTAGAAAATAAGTCCTCATAAGACTTTGAGGAACATGATGCCCAATGAGTTTTTCACCGAATTGAAGCTTGAGGTTTGACACTTTAGGATATTTGGGTGTCCAGTATACATTCATGTACCCAAGGAAAAAAGGATCAAGCTAGACCCTTTAGGAAGAAAGGGTACATTTGTGGGGTACAATGAGTCTTTGAAGACATACCAGATTTACATCCCTGGTCAAAGACAGATTAAGGTGAGCATAGATGTTACCTTTGAGGAGGTATCCTTTAGGGAGATCTAGAGGGGATCTCACATGGAGATTGATCAAATTGATCCAATTGATCCTGTTGATTCTATAGCTCTAGTTGATGTTCCCAGAGATATTGTAGTAGTTCAGAAGAGACCTACATGGGATCGTCAGAGTCTGCAGGAGGCAAAAGGATATGTAGCTCCTCGTGGTACCTTCCTAGTAAGTAAGATACCTCAAAGATATTCATGCTATGCCACAACTATGAGCCACATCATTCATTTTGAGCCTTCCTGTTACGAGGAGGCAAATATTCATAAAGTATGGAGAGATGTCATGATGGAGGAGTATCAATACATCATGAAGAATGATGCGTGGGATATTGTTCCGAGACATGACGGGAAGTCTGTAGTGACTTCCAAATGGATCTACAATATCAAACATAGTTGACGGGAGCATCGAGAGGTACAAAACAAGATTTGTTGCTAGAGGATTCTCTTAGGTGGAGGGAATAAATTATGAGGAGACATTTGCTCCTGTTGCTCGATACACTTCTATCTGGATGATTATTTCCCCTGCAACATCCATGGGTTAGAGAATACATCAGATGGATGTAAAGACAACATTTCTCAATGGAGATATTGAGGAAGAAGTATACATCGAGCAACCAGGTGGTTTCGTGATACATGAGAAGGAGTCTCATGTGTGCAGGTTGAAGATGGCCTTGTATGGACTCAAGCAACCACCTCGAGCTTGGTATGCAAGAATTGATGGACACTTGATAATTTTTGGGCTTCAACAAAAATGTTGTCGATCCCAGCTTGTACTGCAAGACAATAATGGCGAGTCCCTAGTTTTGGTCCTCTACATTGATGATTTATTCCTCACCGATATAGAGAGCCTTATTGTTGAATGCATATATTGAGTTACCTCTAGAAAAGATGGAAGAGCTACCTTCAGTGTCAGAGGGAGCATAGAAAACGGAGGAATCACCTCCGACTCCAGAGTGAGTGTTGATGTTTTTCAGCTTCTTGAGACATTGGTTTCATGAGGGAACCTCGATATATCAAGTATGGTCCAAGATGACTTAGAATTATCATCATTTACCTATGTTTCTCTAGGAAAAGGAATCCATGATTGCAGTCTATGTTCAGAAAATAAGTCCTCATAAGACTTTGATGAACATGATGCCCGAGGAGTTTTTTACCGAATTGAAGCCTGAGGTTGGACACTTCAGGATATTTAGGTGTCCAGTATACATTCATGTACACAAGGAAAAAATGATCAAGCTAGACCCTTCGGGAAGAAAGGGTACGTTTGTGGGGTACAATGAGTCTTCGAAGGCATACCGGATCTACATCCCTAGTTAGAGACAGATTAAGGTGAGCATAGATGTTACCTTTGAGGAGGTATCCTTTAGGGAGATCTAGAGGGGATCTCACATGGAGATTGATCAAATTGATCCAATTGATCATGTTGATTCTGTAGCTCCAGTTGATGTTCCCAGAGATATTGTAGTAGTTCGGAAGAGACCTACATGGGTTCGTCAGAGTCTGTAGGAGGCAAAAGGATATGTAACTCCTCGTGGTACCTTCCTAGTATGCAAGAAACCTCAAAGATATTCATGCTATGCCATAGCTATGAGCCACATCATTCATTTTGAGCCTTCCTGTTATGAGGAGGCAACTATTCATAAAGTATAGAGAGATGTCATGATGGAGGAGTATCAATACATCATGAAGAATGATGTGTGGGATATTGTTCTGAGACATGAGGGGAAGTCTGTAGTGACTTTCAAATGGATCTACAATACCAAACACATAGTTGATGGGAGCATCGAGAGGCACAAAACAAGATTTGTTGCTAGAGGATTCTCTCAGGTGGAGGGAATAAGTTATGAGGAGACATTTTCTCCTGTTGCTCGATACACTTCTATCTGGATGAGTATTTCCCTTGCAGCATCCATGGGTTAGAGAATACATCATATGGATGTAAAGACAACATTTCTCAATGGAGAGATTGAGGAAGAAGTATACATCGAGCAACCATATGGTTTCGTGATACGCGAGGAGGAGTCTCATGTGTGTAGGTTGAAGATGGCCTTGTATGGACTCAAGCAACCACCTCGAGCTTGGTATGCAAGAATTGATGGACACCTAATAATTTTTGGGCTTCAACAAAAGTGTTTTCGATCCCAGCCTATACTACAAGACTATTAATGGTGAGTCCCTGATTTTGGTCCTCTACGTTGATGATTTATTCCTCACCGGTATAGAGAGACTTATTGTTGAATGTAAGTATGCGTTGGCCTCTAAGTTTGAGATGAAGGACCTTGGTATGATGCATTACTTCTTGGGGCTATAGGTGTGGTAGAGAACGGATGAGATCTTCCTAAGTCATGGGAAGTACACAGTTGGGATATTGAAGAAGTTTGGGATGTTAAACTTGAAGCTTGTGGCTACACCAATGGTGACGAATCTGAAGAAACTAAGTGTGTCTTTTTATGATTCTGATGAAATTGATCTGAATATGTACAGACAGTTGATTGGATCATTGATGTATCTAGTTAACACTAGACCAAATATTTTCTATGCAGTGAGTGCACTTAGCCAGTTTATGAGTCAGTCGAGATAAACACACTAGATTGTTGCGAAGCATGTCTTGAGATACATGTGAGTCACAGTTAGAGATGGTATGAGATAATAATAATAATAATAATAATAATAATAATAATAATAATAATAATAATAATAATAATCTATTTTTAAGGTCACGACCAAGCCAAACACCAAATTGGTATGATATGGTAGGGATACATTGACTCTGATTGGGCAGGGAACACAATGGACAGAAAGAGCACCTTCGGTTGTTGCTTCACTTTGAGATCTTCCATGGTTTCCTGGTGTAGCAGGAAACCAACTTATGTGGATTTGAGCACAGCAGAAGCAGAGTACATTGCATTAAGTATGTCAGTCTGTGAAGTAGTGTGGCTTCGCAAGCTCCTTGCAGATTTATCCGAACATGTGATGGATTTCACCATTATTCATTATGGTAACCAAAGTTTTGTGAAGATCTCAGAGAATCTAGTGTTTCATGAAAAATCGAACCACATTGAGATCGAGTACCATTACATCCGAGACATGGTGTAAAGGAAGGAAGTACTGGTGTTGTACCTTCCTACAGATGAGCAGATTGTTGATGTTCTTACCAAACCAGAACGAAGTGCAAGTACTTCCATGACAAACTTGGTGTGACAGAGAATGCCTCCCTCGCTGAGAGGGAGTGTCAATGTTTGCAGCCTCCTGAGACATTCTCTGGATTGTACTCCTCTGTGACTGATTTGAGTTGATATGTGATGACACTTATCCAAGAAGGGATAAGTGGTACACTTATTCGAGAAGGGATAAGTGTGTTTGAGCTTATAGCCCAACGTCCTTTGTGGAGAGCACATGAGGACACGTCTCATGTGGAGAGCACATGAGGATATGTCAAGGGAGTTGACCCTTGACGTCACACATTATGGGAATTGACACTAGTGTTTCTAGAGGGTGTATCCTCTAGAAGTCCACATGGGAGTGCCATGTGTGACAAACATTCTCCAGATCATACTACTCTGTGAATTGAGTTGAGTTGATCTGTGAGGACACTTATTCGAGAAAGGGATAAGTGCATTTGGGCTTATATCCCAACGTCCCATGTGGAGAGCACATGAGGATATGTCAAGGGAGTTGACCCTTGACGTCACACACTATGGGGAGTTGACCCTAAGTGTTCCTAGAGGGAGTAGCCTCTAGAAGTCCACATGGGAGTGCCATGTGTGACAAACATTTTTCTACTATGGTGGTTGTGTACCACTGGCGGAGACTGTGTATCTCTAGACAGTAGTTGTGTACTACGATGGAAATATACCTCCCTAGATAAGAGGGAGTGTCAATGTTTCAACATCGGGTGAAACTCCTCCTAGATTGGGCTGCAGACCAAGGGTGATAAGATACATTTATCATAAAGGTGCACTTGTGGTCAATGGGCCTAGACGTAGTCCTTCCTTGATCATGACAAGGAATAATATGGACTTGAGGTGCTTGAAGTGATTTCCACATGTCAGTTAGCATCAGGATGCCATTCACTCACAGGTGTGTACTTGTGGTGAAAGATCCTGGTGTGGTCTTTGTCCTAGTCATGGTGATTTGACAAGGAATGATAAAGAATCAAGATGTTATATGCTATTACATGCAGACCTAGAGTGAGATTGATCTTAGAGAGAGTTAATTGGCTCATAGGGAGAGCCACATAAGTAGTTTCCCCTTAGTTCAGGTAGGAGAGAGGCTTCTCCCAAGACTGACAGACAAGTGTCACGAGTCTAGGGTGAAGTTTGTATACTTCAAAGACAAGCTTGGCATGATGCATAATGTCTCCCTTGTTGAGAGGGAGTGTTGATGTTTGGACAACATCGGGAAGACATTCTCTTAGGATAATAATTAATAATATAATTATTGATTATTAAATATCATATATAATAAGTAAATGATAATAATAAATAGTTATTGATTATTCAAGGGACACATCCTTTCATAGATGGTCAACATATGTTCTCTATATATGGAATACTAATCATTGTAATAATATATCAATTATATCTCATATGAAGAAAAAAAACACATTTGGTATCAGAGCTTTGTTGGCTTCAGGGGGACACCTTTGTGGTCAAGTGTTTTGTCTTTGGATTGTGCTACCAAGGAAGACCGAGATTGGACAAAGTGTTGGATATACATGGCTTTGTGGATGCAGATTGGGCTGGAGATCTGGATCGTAGGAGATCTACAAGTGGGCATGTGTTTAATCTGTTTGGAGGAGTGTTACACATTATTTTCGTCATCCCTACGACTGTTAATGATGTAAACCTATCATTTGTCGTTAGAAGGATCAATGGCCTTAATTCTTGAAGAAGAATGAAGATAATTTTTCCAGAGAGATGAAATTATACTTTTTCTTTGTCAAAAACCTTAGAAAAAGGGATCGTCGCACCTTTCTTAGTGTTAAGGGTGAGATGATCTAGGATCGTCGCAGGTTGCACCACAGTGTCCTAGGACGTCATTGCAGTTTGCTTAGTGTTAAGGGTGTGACGATTTTTGTACGAAGGAAAAAGAAGAATTTCTTGAAATTTCTAGAATATAAGCTTCAAGGGTGAGGTGGCCTATGATTGGTTTGGATCTGAGTTGTGTCCCTGATCTCATGGGATCATCCTAACCTCCTCACCCTATCCTTTTCAACTTATAAAAGGAGAAGAGTTCTCATGGGAAAATTTAGTTGGATAGTTCTTGAGTTTTGTAGCTTGGGGTTTTTGGAGCTTGTATGTTGGCTTTGAGCTTTGCTTTGTCAAGCTAGATTGTTGATTTCAGAATCCGTGGAGCAGAAGTGTGTGGGAAGAAAGGAATTGTTGGAAGACACCTGACAACATCAATTCATCTGGTTGTATCTTTCTTCCACATTCTTTAATACAATGATATATTTCTTTCCCATAAAATTGGTCTTATTTTATTGTACGACTCCTTGATCACATACATAGGTTTTGTTGAGTATACGTTGTTGCTTTCACTTTGTTGGCTTGTGTCTTTTTACAGGTTCAAAATCCCATAAATCTTGAAACGGAGTGAGGATGACACTAGCAAGGACAAATGAGGTTTAAAATGTACGTCATTTATATCTTGTTAGTTAGTATGCTTGATAATTAAAACTTAGGGAAAGTTTTGTATTCTGTCTTGTTTTGTTCTAGCTTCATGTGGAAGTTAGGGAGATCTGTTTGTGTCCGCACTTATCGATTAGTCCGATAACAAAATTGGTGACCATATTGGGAAGACAGATTGTTTTTATAGTTTGTCTTGCTTTCTTGATTTGATTGCTTGGGTTCTGTTTTCCGAGTCACTGGGAGATCCATCTTGACTCTCCGACTGTTACACTTCACTGGAAAAACCTTCTTACTTTTATTTTTTAATTTTTCCTTTGATCGTCGCACCCTGCTTTGAGGGACAGTGTGACGATTTAGGATCGACACACCCTGCCTTTAGACATAGTGTAGCATCATTGCACTATACTGTTCTCTGGCCCACGACGATCTAGGATCATCGCACTGTGTTGGCTGGTAGCCCGCGATGATTTTGTGAATTTTTTAATTTTTTGATGGTTTTCCCTACCCAGATCTGTGATAAGTGTTTGGGGTGATTTGTTAGGGGTGATTACAGTCTGCTTGACAACTTTGAATCTATTTTAGCCATCTTTTCTTTGTTTTAGATTGTTTTCTTTTGAAAGATATGATCTCTTGCTTTGAGTGTCTTTCAGTTACAGAGCATTGTTTTTCTTTAGAATTGTTTAGTGAAAGAACACTTCTTTTTCTGAATAGTTCGTGTTAAAAGAGAAAATTTGTTTGGGTTGATTTTGTTTTGAAGAAACTTGCTATTGATTTTAGTGTATCTTTGAAAACAAAAAAAATGAATTTTTTGCTTTGCATTAGATTGGGGGCATCTTTGCATTTGAAGTAGCGAAATTACATGGTTTTTGACATTTTTTGGTCTTGAACTCCTAATTTTTTTCCCTCTCACGGGGGGCCAAGAAATGTGTATTGGTGTACAATATATTTGAATTATTTCTTGAAGATCTTGATATTGATTAGTTTAATAAAATTTCTAGGACATTGTGCATCTGGGAATGATAAACATTTTCTCCTTCTCGTAATATAGCTTTCATCGAAGTGAAATATTTTCATTCTCATTTCTTTGCATTGTTTAGAATCGGTCAAAACATCATTTAATCTACACCATTTTCCTCTTGAGTAAAAACAAACTTAAAATAAAGCGCTTATAAAAATTGATTAAACATTTTTATATTTTCTGGTAGAAAATCTACATTAGATTAGTTGTAGGGCTTTGGAATAGGTGTGAAAGATAACTTTCCAAATCTGCAAAAAAACATAGAATCTTGAGTTAGGGAGCGATGGAATACACTTATTACATTTTGTCCTAGGAATCCCTTCTCACACAAGGGTTAATCATGAGGTCACATTAGTGCCAACAAAGTTACTAACCCCGCTTTGTTGGTCCTAGTGTAGTGATTGTGTGTATTGTTGGGGGTCACTTGAGAAGAAAATCCTGTGCAAACCTTCTCGAGTCGATTTCGGGCATAGATACCTTGCATTTGCACGTATATCGAATTGTCGACTGTTTCCCCAGGCATCATTGTTGTATTTGGTAATCTTAGTGGCCTTTCTCTTTAGGTTCTTTATACGAGGCAACGGTGAAGGCGAAAGTATTTGCTGTACCTGGAATTGATGTTGGCCAAACTCACTCAGGCTCCTTGGAGGGTATACCCATGATTATGTGTGGGAGCTTGCACTAGGGTGAAATTCCATTAAGCAGGTCTTCAACATAACTTTTCCACTTGCTCTATCTCATCCCCTTCTTGCATTGTTCTCGCGACGTTGGATTTCATCACCAACTAGTGTGTTCATTATAAGAAGGTTTTGTTTTCTTGTTTTCTTGCTAGAGTTTTAGCGTGTGTTGTTTGTTTTCCCTAGAAGACTCTAGGTTGGATCTTTATTTCATGGCATCAGTTCACGAAACAACCAATGAAGGAACCCCTTTTCCAGGGGAACATTTTGTTTTTCCTTCTTACTGAAACGTTGGTCCTCCTTACTTCACTACTTTGAACCTTCCAGGTCTCATGATTGGATTTATGGTGTGGTTGTTTTCCACTTCGGTAATCCCGAATGCAGCAAGTGCTTCGGTTGTAAGCACTTCCCCCCAAGAGCATCAACCTCATGTTGATCCTTCACCTTCTTCACCAGTAATATATTCTTCGACTTCTTCACTTGCAAGGTCTTCTTCCGTTTCATCTTTTTCACCGAGTGAAAGATCTGAAGCTAGTAACCCGGTGGATAATAAGAAGAATAAAATGAAGATTAAGAAGAAGAAAAATAAGAAAGGGTCCAAAATTACAACAACTTCCAGACATGTTGGAAAACAACAAGTTACTGATAATTGTGTTGGGAGTGTTGATGACGCCAAGATCACTCAAACAACCCATAAGCCCAAGTACCCTTGCAGGCTTTGTAAGGGTAGCCATATTCTTAAGGATTTCCCTGGTCTATCCAAGGTTATAGAAGCATGGTCTACACACCCTTGCCATCCCGTGTTGTCAGCCTTTGAACAACATGCTGATAACCTCCCATCAACTAGTCAGGATATTATTGGGTGGAAGAAAAGTAGAGTCAAGTTCCCATGTATGTTATGGGAAGGGAGTCATCAAACTCACCTTTTCCCTTGTATGGACGAAGCCTCAAAATTATTGGAAGACATGACTATTTCTCAACTTCAACTTCTAGCTGTTTATCACAAGCTTACTCTCGACCCACCTGTAGTTGATGGAATGATCAATCCGTTCACATCCTTAGTTGAACCAGTTAACAAAGTGGTCGATCTGATCCCATCTTCGGTCGATCCCACTCTCTCGTTATAGAGTGAAACCCAAGCAGTTGATCTGTTTCCATTCTTCGTTCCCATTCTCCCCTTGGAATATGCAACTCAAGTGGTCAATCTAATCTTGTCATCGGTAAATCCTACTCTCCCTCTAGAGAGTAAATCCGATAACAAAATTGACGTTTTTCTTGTTGATGCAAAATATACCGTGCTAGGGGGCATTCCTCCTTCTCCCGTGGAACCCCCTCCAAGTAATGAGGTCATCCTTTTTTATTGGGGTGCACTAACTGAACCTCGTCTTCCCTCTCACATTCCTTTCAAAATTACCATACAGGTTTGTGGTCAGGATGTTCCTTAGACATTGATAGATGAAGGTGTTTTTGTTAGTATTTTGTCCTCTATTGCTTGACAAGCTTTGGGTTATCCTCATCTTGTATCGATTATGCAGAATCTGTTAGCTTTTAACAAAAGAACCAATCACCCTTTAGGAGTCCTTCCTCATTTTCCCATAACTTTGGGAGGGAAAATTGTCTTTATTGATGTTATGGTAGTCCAAGAACCCTTGGATTTAGATTTACTCCTTGGGTGAGATTACGTCTATGCCATGAAAGATATCATGTCCACTATTTTTCGTGTGATATATTTCCCTCACGATGGAAGAATTATGACTATTGATTAGCTTTCGTTCATTAGCCCTGACTTGACCATCAACTCAATGACCTCCCTAAATGGTTCTTATATGCAGACGATATCGCCCCCACCATAGGTCAATTATGTGGCATTGTCTCCCATGATTTCAACTACTGATGCAGTTGAGCCTCTCACTGTACGCTCAACCTCTTATGACTTGGATCCGGTAGTTGACATGGTGATCTCCTCGGTAGGGCTATTGGAGCATGACCTCCTTGCCCCTATCGCGGCCCTTGACATGTTTTCCTCAAGTCAAGATCTCTTGGAGGCCAAGAATGAGTTTTGTCCCTTGACAAGGTGTCCTTCCAGAGAAATGTCCTCTTAGAAGCCATGATCAAGAAGAGAATATTTGAGCATGGTTTTCTGATTTAAAGCTCGTTAAAAAATGAAACAGAGGTCTGAGGATTGAACCTGGATTATTGAGCATAGTTCCTATTTCTGTTTCTAGCTCATTAAAAAATGAAATAGATTTCCCCCCCTCTTTGTTTGAGTCAAGTCCTTCATCTAGTATTTGAAGCTTAATTTCATTCTCCTTTCTAGATGGACGAAATGAATCTTGGGGGGGATTTTCTTCCAGCCTCTGGACTTCATGCTGAAGTTAAGCCACTAGATTCTTAAGTTGGGGAAAAAGTACCAACCATCCCTAGATAATGCGTTGGGAAGTCACAAGCATAGTTTTCTCTGGTTCAAGCTTGTGTAAAAATGAAACCACCTACCTCAAGCATAGTTTTCTCTGGTTCAAGCTTGTGTAAAAATGAAATCAGGTCCAAGCATTCTTTAATTTAGTTTTAAGCTTGTGTAAAAATAAAATCTATCCCAAGCATAGTTTTTTTTTGTTTTAAGCTTGCGTAAAAATGAAAACAATCCCGAGATTAGTTTTTTTTCTTTCTTGTGCTCGTAAATCAACGAGAATGTAATTGAGTATAATTTTATCACTTTTCTGGAGTCGTAAAGGTTATACGAAAAAGGAACCCCCTGGAGTCCTCTTTAAGCTCTTTTCAGACTCTCTAAACATGAAAAATATGGCTGATTGATCTTGTTCTTTTCACACTCGTTAAAGTATTTGAAGAAAACATTCGTTGAGCGATAGTTTATCTCTTTTTCAGTCTCATCAGACTACTTTACGAAAAAGGACATTTTGGAGTTTCCTTTAAGTATTTTTCAGACTCTCTAAATATGAAAAACCACTGAGTTTACTTTCTTTAGACTCGTAAAAAAAAAATCGAAAGGCCCAGATGGGACCTAACCACTCCTTCCTAGGGTTCATTAAATATACTCTGAAGGAATCATCCGAAGGATGAGATTACAATTCAAGCATATGTTATCCTCCTCAAGCTTGTGTAAAAATAAAGAGGTACTCACCAGAAATGGTGGGGGAAAAATTGGGAAATAAATGTGTCTAAACCTGTATTATATGGAAGATTTGCTTTTGAACATGACACCCTTTCACTCACTTTGTGTCTAGGTTGGAAAATCTACTTGTCTCTTGATCATACTTCTTTATAATATTAAAAATTGGTCTATGATCCCTGTTGTTGAGTCATTGTTTCCGAGATATTTGTCATATCGTCAATATGTTCAAAGAGAAGTTCAACCCGAAAAGTCTTCTATTGCATCGACCCTCCTTGAGTAAGTCCTGAATCATTTGTTACTCTGATCTACTTCAAATCTTGTTACCTGTTTCGTGTCATTGATGGGGGATACATTAAGGCCCTTCTTTGATGAGTCATTTCCTGTCGAATTCTATTAGAATATAGAGGATTGTGCTCGTTTAACCATTGACGATACCCTCGTCACCCAACCACAGGCCTTAAGCCACCCTCCGAGCACCTTGACCTTGACCTAGAAGAGAATTTTGGCTGCAATCAATAGCCAAGAGAGGATAAATGCACCAAGCAAAATAATAGAAACTAAACTGAACATATAATCCCACCCAGAAGCTAGCGCACCACTTTCCCAGCTCTCCCAGAAAACCTGTGCACCAAACTGCTACTGCCTGCAACTGCCTGCGCAGATATTGCTCTCACTGCAACTGCTGAGATGACAAATAATGAAACTGGTGCCCTATATTTATAGTGGACTGACCAGTCTAACTGGGGCCGACCTGGCCAGTCTAACTGGGCTGACTTCTTCTTATGGGCATCAATAAATTCAATATAAATATATTTGTTCAGCCGACAACCTGTCTAATATTTCCTTCAATTATTTGCTTCCTTCTAGAGGATTCTAGTCTCGTCATAGGTCATCATAGAGGTTCATACCTCCCGAAGCTACCATAATATTAACACTCCCTCCTAGCTAGGGAGGTATGGTCTTGAGCACAACATACCATTCAACTGGTAGCACCATGAGCACCTGTCATTATTATCCGACTGGATAATCTCCTATGACAACTCATACAATATCAATTTATAGAACACACCTATGTCTATTCTAGTAGTACACAACTACTCAGACTTTGTGAAACACAATCACAAACTGTCCTTCATAACAAATAGCAACCTGCATATAAACAATGTTATGATAAAAACTGTATCATCTGGGCCAATCTTTCACTCACATCTGTGA
>ML789583.1:63760-74217 GCA_009831015.1 Picea engelmannii
CATGTGCCTGGAAGCTCCACTGTCGATTATCCACATATCGTCTTCAATTGTCCCGGTAAGTGCTGAGTAATGTAAGAGACTGATTGTTTCGCACATGTCTTTAGTTGACTGATAACTGGTCATGCCTTGATCCAAAACTTCAATTTCGTCTTTTCTCTCTTCTGAGAAAGTCAATAGGTGCGCTGAGTTAGGGCGCATCTGGATATCTTCTCCTTGAGCAAGATGCTCCATCACAAGGTGTCAGATCTGCGAATTAGGGTTTCTGCAACTGCTACTACTAGTAACCCTAGCTGCAGTTCTTTGGAAGCTGCTCCTACTAGTAACCCTAGCGGCAGTTCCTCATTGAGCTCAATACCTAGCGGTTATGTTTCCTTCTAGCGTTTTAGGCTGACTGAAGGGGGTGTGGGCCCATAAACTGTTAGAATATAGAGGATTGTGCTCGTTTAACCATTGACGATACCCTCGTCACCCAACCACAGGCCTTAAGCCACCCTCCGAGCACCTTGACCTTGACCTAGAAGAGAATTTTGGCTGCAATCAATAGCCAAGAGAGGCTAAATGCACCAAGCAAAAGAATAGAAACTAAACTGAATATATAATCCCACCCAGAAGCTAGCGCACCACTTTCCCAGCTCTCCCAGAAAACTTGTGCACCAAACTACTGCTGCCTGCGCAGATATTGCTCTCACTACAACTGCTGAGATGAAAAATAATGAAACTGGCGCCCTGTATTTATAGTGGACTGGCCAGTCTAACTGGGGCTGACCTGGCCAGTCTAACTGGGCCGACTTCTTCTTCTGGGCATCAATAAATTCAATATAAATATATTTGTTCAGCCGACAACCTGTCTAGGGTTTCCTTCAATTCTTTGCTTCCTTCCGGAGGATTCTAGTCTCGTCATAGGTCATCATAGAGGTTCATACCTCTCGAAGCTACCATAATATTAACAACTTCAACTCACTATCTAGGAATTAGACTTAGAAACTAATTGGTACTTTGGAACTTGCATGCCTCAATGGAAAGTTTCCTCGCTTTTGATAATGGGTTTTCATTATTGACCCCTAATCGGGAGATTTTGCCGAGTGTTCAACTTCAACTCACAAATTCACACCCATTGGATTGTACTAGTGTACCTTGAGAGTCATTGACATTAATGGTGATTTCCCTCGCACTTGTTAACGATTTACACTAATGACCAATAATCAAGTGGTTTCTACCATGTTCGACTTCAGCACATGTATTCGCATGGTTAGATTCGTACTATAGAGTGGCGGAGATGAAGACCCTAAATCTTTTTTTAACAGATTTAGGTTGTGTTGGAGTATATTCAAATTGTATTGTTGCATAGATCCACAATGTATGTCTCGTGGCTATGTTCAAATTTGAGTCTTTAATGCATAGATCCATAGTCTATTTTTGGTGGCTATGTTCAGATTTGAGTCATGGTGTTAGGTGATTTATATGCACTAAAAACACACTAAAAACCCTCAATTAAATTGTCAACCCAGGGTAAGTAAACTTAGAGTTGTAGCAAAATATATGCCAAAGGTAGAAGGGATGGTAGGAGTACAATCTAACTAAGGAAGGCAACTATCTAAGGATAATCTACCCAAGCAAAACTATCTAATGAGCAAACCTTACTAAGCAAATTGAAACTAGGTAACCTAAGTACCTTTGGGCCAAGGATCGATGGATAGTTCCTAAGAAAGCAAGTAAAACCCTATGTAAAGAAAACTAGTTCAACAATAAGCAATAAGCAACTATCTAAGCAAATGACAAAATAAAACTTCATTAACTTGCCAACCTACATTCAATGAGCAACTACCCTATGAAAGAAAATAAATAAGCAAGTAAGAAAAAACACATATCTAACCTATTAAAGCAAATAGACAAGTAAGCAAAGACACCTAACTAACCTACTAAAGCAAAATACAAATAAGCAAAGGCAACTAACTAACCTACGAAAGAAAAAGACAAGTAAGCGAAGGCAACTAACTACTGCAAGTAAAACTTCTCATTAAACAACTATCTAGCCTAAGAGGCAAGTGAACTAAATGCCTAATGAAAAACTATTTCTAATGCGTGAAAGGAAATCTAAATGCTCAATGCAATGCATGAAAGGAAATCTATTCTATTGAAAGCAAGAAGAAATAACAACTAATTCTTATTCTATGTTAAGCAAACTACTATCTAATCTATCAAAGCAAAGTCTATCTATCCTACAACAACAATAAAACTTTATTCTAACCTATGAAAGCAAGAAACTATATCTATGAAAGAAGGAAAAATATCTTTTAACCTATGAAAATTCAAATATAATGTTGGTGGTTGTGTGAATGTCTTCGATGTGAGATGATATCTCAATGACACTTGACAACAAAAGATAATTCCGGTGGTATGAGCTCACACTAACCTCAATGGCAAAGTGAAAGGTATGGATTAAACAATTCAATGAGAGTTTAGCCATGACAAAATAATGTTAAATACCCTGCATATTCATATATGAACCATCAACAACATAATGAGATCATCATTTATACTTCTATACTACATAAGCAAAGCTAGATTCAACCATTAACAAAGAAATTCAATTGCATTTTAATCCTAGGAAAGGAAATTACATAAATGAAACTGTACTACATCTATTCTAATAATTCAAACTGCAAGAAAGAAATGCTTAAAAAAATAAAATTAAAAGTAAACTAACAATTACATTAACCAACAACTAGCTAAGCCAATTCTACATAAAAATGAAATAAGTAAGCTATGAATAAAATCTGATATCAATTCTATCCATCCATCAAACCCTTGTCAAAGAAAACCCAATTAAAAACTCTGTTTTAAACTTGATTCTACAATTATAAATGAAAACGTAATCTAATATCTAACTACACATGGGGTTAGTCTAGGGATCTGCAGATCCGTTCCGAACTACAAGATCAATTCATGTTAGCACAAACTTCATACTAACCTGCAAAAGAGAGTTAAATTAATTTAAACTACAACAACAAGTTAAATAACAAAATAAAAATGCATGTACAAGAAATAAAGAGAGACAACTAAACTACAAAAATGAATAAATAAACTAAAGAAGAGTTACCAGACTGTTGGTGGGTCCCCCAGCAAGTCGTGGTCACTCCCTAAAATCACACCATGAGTTCAGCAAAAGGAATCCACCATTAAAACGCAGAAACATAGTTCTTGCATAATTTTGGCAATGTAAAATATCAAAACAGAGTAAAAATGTATTTCTAGCTATCACACTGATGTATATGATGCTTAGCTTATGTCTGACCACCTCGGTGGTTTTTATAATGTTTACAGGCTAAGTGGTCGACCACAGGAGGTTTGAACCACTTCTAAAATTGGAAAATTTCATTAATGGTGCCCTAACTGCCGAAACAGAGTTACCCAATAATCACCCACCATAACAACCCAAAATCGAGTTGTCAAGAGTTTAGTAGTTGGAGGGGATAAGCACGAGAAAAACCCACGTTTCCGATTTTCCCATCACTAGCCGCCAATGCCATAACCGCCAAGTCACCCTACGTTTTTGTGCAGGAAGAGGTGTTGGACGGAGTGCCGGATCGAGTGCTGGAACGAGTGTCGGATGCCGAATTGAGAACCATGAACTTCTCTTAATCCGTTCACAATTTCAGGAAACAACATGCATGAGAACTAATTGGGCATACTGTGCACAAAACCCATGTGCCAGATTTTTCAGATTCCACTTCATCCTCCCAAAAATTAATGTTTAAGTTTGTTGCCTGTAATAGTGTCGGATGAAGTACTGGAACGAGTGCTGGAAGCATAAACGTAGTGCATTTTCTCCCTGTAACATCAAAAAACGTGAATTATCTCTTGGAAATCATAAATCATGATGAATTATATCCAATACAATCATTAAACATGGATTATACGTACCAAGTGTCGATCATACCATTTTATCATGAAATTATTCAAAAAGCTCCTTCAAAAAATGAAAAACACATATATACATTCGACAAAAGTGTATAATAACTGTCATAGAATTTATCATATCTCGGGCCCAACATTACCCCCACACCTAAGACTTTTGATGTCCCACTGCAAACAAAAAGAAATTACCCTTTATGACTAAACTTGCGAAGGAGGGGGTGGATTAGCTTTAGAAGCTTCTCCCTCTTGCTTGAGGGATTTTGACTTAGGATTTTCGTGGTGTTTCAATTGCATCCAAAGAATATTATTGGTGGAAGTTAATATCATCAACCTAACGCTGTAGAGAATTCATCTTGGGCTGTAGGACAACATTATCATGGCGTAAATGACAACTCAGTGTTTCATGCTCTCTAATTTTGAACTGGAGGGTTTGGATTTTTTGGAGGTTGTTGATGACAAGTGAGGAAATCTTGAGGTGTATATTATACCCTTGATCTCTTAAACCTTGCAAAACAACAATTTTACCTTTGCAATAATTAGTTCCAAAAGTGACTTCCCATAAACGCAACAATTCTGGCCTGGCGAACTTGTGAAAAATAGGTATCAAAGTGACACCTATAAATACAAGAAAGTAATACATGTGTAAAAACTGAGAGAGGTTTTTGTTTTTGAATATGTCCTTGACAAAAACCTCTCTTGGGTTTCAAAAATTTTCTTTCATTTGTTAGGAAAACATGCCAAGAAAACATGACTAAAACAGGAAAAACAGAGTGTGTTATTTCTTGAAAAACTAGGCCTCTAAGAGAATTGAATATATCTAAAACCATAACGTATATTTAGAAGCTGAGAGAGGTTATTGTTTTTTAATATGTCCTTGATAAAAACCTCTCTTATTTTTCAAAAAATCATTCACAGGTTCAAATCCAGAGGTGGGTAGGGTATGTATACCTTCGTAGACTTTACCAGTCAAATCGCTAGGCGGAGGGGGGTCCCTTGTCCCACAAACAAGGGGGTATTATACACCAATTTGGTGTGCTGGCTTGGCCGTGACCTTAAAAATAGATTATTATTATTATTATTATTATTATTATTATTATTAGGCAAACACAAAAAGAAAATATGACTATAACAAGAAAAAAATAGAGTGTTTTATTTTCTGAAAGCATAGGCCTCTAAGATGATAGAATATATCCCAAACCATAAATTATATTCAAAAACTGAGAGAGGTTATTGTATTTTGGTATGTTATGAACAAAAACCTCCTCTAGGTTTCAAAATTACTTTCCCATTTGTTCATAATCTCAGCTTGAAGTTGGTTAGTCAAAACTTGCAGAAGAGCAGCGTGCTCTTAGCAGAAGTACAACGTGGTCTTTGATATGGATTTTGGAGGCCTTCCTGAAGTATTTTTGGGCTAAAAGTGGTATGGTTGGAAATTTTATAATTACTGCTACACAATGGAACCATAAATCACTACAATGCCCTCTCCAAACCTCTGAAAAACTGAATTCGAGTCAAGTTGTCCAAATGTGCAGAGAACCCTCCTATAGCGACTGTATTTGGGGAATGTCTCTCAAATGATAACACCTATGCATAAAATGAAGGATGTTTTTTTTTCTTGGTCTATTATTGACAAAAACCTCTTTCACGTTTGTCAAATTCATCTTCCTTAATTCATAAACCAATTTTAAAGTAGAACTTTGACCAAGACAATCTTTTGAAAATTTATGACAAGAAATGATGACATGACCATGATGAAAATTCTTGGATGAGTGGAGGGCATAGTAATGAAACCTAGACACACCAATGAAAATTTTACAACCAATATATGTCAAATTTTATTTGATAATTTTATTTTGAAAATATAACAATTTGACCTAATAACCCTATCAATCACATGAAAGAGTAAATGCGATCATTGGTGACTGACAGAACTGACAGATACTAAAAAAAGGCTTGGTTTGTATTGGTAGGCATGGTGAACAAGAGAATTTTTATTGTCTGTCATCAATATGTAACAATTCAAACAACTGTTCCTCTTTTCATAAGCTTGTAATACAGATGGCAGTAAGTATTTAGCAGTTGTTATTGCTCTGTATTTGTCACAAAGAGTAGTTAAATATAAAAAAAATGCACATCAAGCTTATAACACACATAATTATGTTAGTGGTATATAATTTTAGCATACCAATACAAACAACTACTGATATAATATCCCAAGACTTTGTAAAAAGATAGTATGACATAATTTTGACATAAATCCTACTTCCTCTTCTCATGGATTTGTTATACGAATGGGAAATGCATATCATTTTTAGCTCAAGAAAACTCCCTCTAGACCAAAGATATGGCACGTCCTCATGCCATGAATTAGCAACAGGCTTCTTGGTCTTCTTTCCCGATGAGGCTGTAGGGGTATCAACAACTTTCTTGGACTTTTGGTTCGGTAAAGGAATAGCTTGAGCATGAGGGTTTGGGTGGAGTAACAGTCCCTAGATCAAGAGTCTTCTTGATAGCCTTGATTGTAAGATGAGTGTTTGCAAATTGGTAAATGAACTCATCCCATGCTTTCTCTTGTTTTTCCAACTCAGCTAAGACAAGTAATTTGATAAGGTCATGGTAAAATAGGTTATTATGGGGATTGGTTACATCCTTCCTCACTTGGGAAGACATCTTCTCAAGAATCTTTAAGAAGTAAAAGGGAAAGTTACAATGGCTTATGGAACTGAAAGTGAGCTAATAATCGAAATTGACAGGATTTTAAAGACAAAATATCTACCTTCACATGTAATCAATCTGGTGATGACTATGAGAGGGTTGATTAGCTCTTCTTTTATCCACGCCTTGGAGTATCCCTTAGCTCTAGAGATGTTCTGAAATTCAGTTTTGAAAACCCTTTAATAGCTTGCTCTTGGCAACTAGTGGTGTTTAAATCAACGGTCTCCAACTCTTGGGAGCTTTGTGGCTGAGGCAATTGATTCCTCAGAGGCCACGAACACAGTGAATAGGAGTTGAGGCAGGCTAAGAGTAATGTAATGTCAAACCTACAATGAACAACCTATAACAAATTTAAACCAACATAGTGGTCTGTTAAGGACATATACATCAATTTATAGCACACAGGAGTTTAACACTTCAAAAATAAAATGATTGTTGATATAATAACCCATATCATGAAAATAATACAAAATGTTTGCAAAGATTTACTTCTTTAGGCAATGATCATTTGTCAACTCATGAACCCCTCCCCCACACCTAAGTATTGTGACACTTCACAATCAAAAGTATAGGAAACCAGTCAGTATCCCCCAATAACCGAAGATTTATAGTATGTCAAGTGTAAAGATAAAATTTTATAGATTGGTCTGACGAGACGGTTAAAAGATGGCCCCACCTATAGGATAAGAGATCCTATATATATATAAGAAGAGGTAGGCAAGAGAGTTTCAAGATAGTCTCAGAGTTAGTTCCCAATGGAAAGTTTATGGAGTTCATTAACCTTAGCTTAACCATACATACTTCATGTCAGCTTTGTTTGCAAGTAATGCTGTACATCAGGACAAGTTTAAATTTATGATTTATTTTTGTCAGATTATCATCCTCGCTAGGTAGAATGCCCTGCTGCCAGTAGGCCTGTTCAGTAATCCGATGAGTTTACCTAGTCATACCACAGGACGGTACCCACTGCTAGCAGACCTGTTCAATATCCCAATGGGTTAGCCTCTTAAATCCTCAGAGACTGGCCCTCCATCTTTTAAGATTTTAGTATAAGACTGCTTAAGCAAGAATATGGGGGAAAAACTCCGAAAACAATTTTTTTTTTTTTTTTAATTGGGATGGTATTTATGTTAGAGGATAACTTTTCGTTATATTACTTAGTGATTGTCCCGATGTAAGGGGTACTTAAGCGAACGTGGCCTATTTACATATATGACATAATCAAGCTATTTAGTGTGTAGTGGATGGTACCATTGAGAAAGAACAGAAAGGTATCACTAGGCTCAACTTACTTTCTTCCTTTGTAGTTATTGTGATGTTTCCATTACTAACCGCTAATTAGACCTCCTTGTTACTCTTTGATAAAGACACTTGACTCACTTACTCAGGTTTCTTGGAAAAACTATATGAGAGACCTCTAAGCTTGATGGTTATGATGTCACTTCCTTATACAGTGGTGAAGAGTTTCAAGAGCAACTGCTTTGGAATGCCTTAAGAACAAGAAGATGAAAGTCGTTGCAAAAACATGGCTAACTACAACAAGTCATTATTCATTTGATGCTTAGTAGACAATAAGGTTCAAGTATAGTAATGTTTCGAAGTCGAATCCTTCTTTTATATTTCCTTGAAACTATCTACTCCTAGTGAAATAAATACCTACATAAGTCTCTAGAAAAAAAACACACTCTAAAATATCAAAGACTAATGAGATCAAGTCACTGGAACATGTATCTCATAGCTATTTTATTAAAAGAAAATGTAAAATGAGGCTGCATTAGACTCTAAGCTAAACTAACAATATGCAACTTTTATTTACTATCCTACCCTACCTAAAAAGAAAGGGAAAATATTTATTCAAGTGTAAGAACTCTTCCAATGTAACCATGTGCAGAGAAAGGTAAGAAACATACTCATATCTATATATGAAAAAGTTACCACAATGATTACCTAGATATGAAGAAGCAACCAACCTACTTGTTTGGGCATCAGAAGGTGTTGAAGAAGAGAATAGTATTGTGGCCTGATGACCTCTTGAAACCAAATTTCAATGTAATCTTGATGTTTATCAACAACAATTTCTATGCTCTACTTCATTGTGCTATGGAGATCCTCTTCTTTTGGATGATTGATTTCTGAAGTACATAAAGGATCTGTTGAGATGGATGTTGAGAACTCCTCAATCTCAGGTCTTAGTGATTGCTCTCCACTAGAGGCAGTCCATAGGTTTTCATCTTCCTTCACAGTTTGGCAAGGAAGATCATTTTGTAGTTCATAGGACCTTGATTCTTCTAATATTTCGGGAGAGGTAGATACACTTTTGGCTGCTGCCAAAATATGTTCTTCTTGAAAAGAAGAAATCTCGGCTGTTGCTAGGATTTGAGAGAGTTCTTCCAAACTAATGGTCATCTTCGAATTCATCTTGTCATTTGATAAAACTTGGTTCACACAAAGATGATGTCCACAAAGTTAGTATCTCCTGATGGTGGTAAGAAAACAAAGGTTGTATTGTTTGGTTCTGCGGAAGGCTTGAGTGGTCTTGCCTCCTGTCCCACTATTACTAATGCCTCAATTTCTTGTTCTATATTGCTCGTTGTTTTAGTCTCTTTAGAGACCGATTTAACTCTTTGCGTTGAGCTAGCTCTTGTTTTTCGGTATTAGTCTGCATATTTTATAAGCGGAATGTTCCTTCCCCCAAAGAGATCGGAAGGAACCTTGGTTGAAAGGTTGGATTTTGATTTAATGTATCTACCTTGTGGGTCTCTAGGCCTATTCATGAAAGAATGAAAAAAAGAAAAATCTACCATTTGGTTTCTAGGTCTATTCATAAACAAAAAAAGAAAAAAAAAGAAAAACTACTATTGGGTTTGGGGGAACCTGCTATAGCAGATGAACATGTTCTTACCTCTCGTCTTAAATTTCCCCTGCCACCAAACTAATGCTAAGGTCTAAGGATAATATATTTCCTAACTACTTCTTATCTTGAGACAACTCCCTGGCAACAACGCCAAAATGTTAGGTGATTTATATGCACTAAAAACACACCAAAAACCCTCAATTAAATTCTCAACCCGGGGTAAGTAAACTTAGAGTTGTAGAAAAATATATGCCAAAGGTAGAAGGGATGGTAGGAGTACAGTCTAACTAAGGAAGGAAACTATCTAAGGCTAATCTACTCAAACAAAACTATCTAATGAGAAAACCTTACTAAGCAAATTGAAACTAGGTGACCTAAGTACCTTTGGGCCAAGGATCGATGGATAGTTCCTAAGAAAGCAAGTAAAACCCTATGTAAAGCAAACTAGTTCAACAATAAGCAATAAGCAACTATCTAAGCAAATGACAAAAACAAACTTCTTTAATTTTCCAACCTACATTCAATGAAAGCAAATAAATAAGCAAGTAAGCAAAATCACCTATCTAACCTATTAAAGAAAATAGACAAGTAAGCAAAGACACCTAAATAACCTACTAAAGAAAAAGACAAGTAAGCAAAGGCAACTAACTAACTTACGAAAGAAAAAGACAAGTAAGCAAAGGCAACTAACTACTGCAAGTAAAACTTCTCATTGAACAAATATCTAGCCTAAGAGGCAAGTTAACTAAATGCCTAATGCAAAACTATTTCTAATGCGTGAAAGGAAATCTAAATGCTCAATGCAATGCATGAAAGGAAATCTATTATATTGAAAGCAAGAAGAACTAACAACTAATTCTTATTCTATGTTAAGCAAACTACTATCTAATCTATCAAAGCAAAGTCTATCTATCCTACAACAACAATAAAACTTTATTCTAACCTATGAAAGCAAGAAACTATATCTATG
>ML789583.1:74307-97194 GCA_009831015.1 Picea engelmannii
CATCAACAACATAACGAGATCATCATTTATACTTCTATACTACATAAACAAAACTAGATTCAACCATTAACTAAGAAATTCAATTGCATTTTAATCCTAGGAAAGGAAATTACATAAATGAAACTATACTACATCTATTCTAATAATTCAAACTGCAAGAAATAAATGCTTAAAAACAGAAATTAAAAGTAAACTAACAATTACATAAACCAACAACTAGCTAAGCCAATTCTACATAAAAATGAAATAAGTAAGCTATGATTAAAAATTGAAATCAATTCTATCCATCCATCAAACCCTTGTCAAAGAAAACCCAATTTAAAACTTTGTTCTATTCTAATTAAAACTCTGTTTTAAACTTGATTCTACAATTATAAATGAAAATGTAATCTAATATCTGACTACACATGGGGTTAGTCTAGGGATCTGCAGATCCATTCCTAACTACAAGATCAATTCATGTTAGCACAAGCCTTCATACTAACCTGCAAAAGAGAGTTAAATTAATTTAAACTACAACAAGAAGTTAAATAACAAAAGAAAAATGCATGTACAGGAAATAAAGAGAGACAACTAAACTACAAAAATGCATAAATAAACTAAAGAAGAGTTACCAAATTGCTGGTGCCCCCCCCAACAAGTTGTGGTCACTCCCTAAAAGCACACCACGAGCTTAGAAAAAGGATTCCACCATTAAAACGCAGAAACACAGTTCTTGCATAATTCTGGCAATGTAAAATATCAAAACAGAGTAAAAACGTATTTCTAGCTATCACACTGATGTATATGATGCTTAGGTTATGTATGACCACCTCGGTGGTATTTATAATGTTTACAGGCTAAGTGGTTGACCACAGGAGGTTCGAACCACTTCTAAAATTGGAAAATTTCGTTAATGGTGCCCTAATTGTCGAAACAGAGCTACCCAATAACCACCCACCATAACAACCCAAAATCAAGTTGTCAAGAGTTTAGTAGCTGGAGGGGATAAGCACGAGAAAAACCCACATTTTTTATTTTCCCATCACTGGCCGCCAATTCCATAACCGCCAAGTCACCCTACGTTTTTGTGCAGGAAGAGGTGCTGGATGGAGTGCCGAATCGAGTGCCGGAACGAGTGTCAGATGTGGAATTGAGAACCATGAACTGCTCTTAATCCGTTCACAATTTTAGGAAATGGCCTATGTGGGAACTAATTGGGCATACTGCGCACAAAACCCATGTGCCAGATTTTCTAGATTCCACTTCATCCTCCCAAAATTAATGTTTAAGTTTGTTGCCTATAATAGTGTCGGATGAAGTACTGGAACGAGTGTTGGAAGCAGAAACGTAGTGCATTTTCTCCCTGTAACATAAAAAAACGCGAATTATCTCTTGGAAATCATAAAACATGATGAATTATATCCAATACAATCATTAAACATGGATTATACGTACCGAGTGTCGATGATACTGATTTATCATGAAATTATTGAAAAAGCTCCTTCAAAAGATGAAAAACACATATATACATTCGGAAAAAGTGTATAATAACTGTCATAGAATTGATCATATCTCGGGCCCAACAAATGGCATGTATCCACATTGTATGTTTGGTGGCCATGACCTGTCTTACTTGATATGGATCTTTGCATGTCAACATTTATGCTTTTAGTCATTTGTATTATGAGTATGGGAATGCCTACCTCAGTGATGATATATTATTGTAATATATTTCCTTGTTTGTTGGCAGGTTTCCGTCCGACGTGTTCCTTGTTTCCTACACACACTTGACAAAGTATTTAAGCTATCACTCTGTTCTAACTTCATACTTTGGGGGGCTTACTGTTACACATTATTTTTGTCACCCCTATGACCGTTAATGATGTAAACCTATCCTTTGTCGTTAGAAGGATCAATGGCCTTAATCCTTGAAGAAGAATGAAGATACTTTTTCCAGAGAGATGAAATTATACTTTTCCTTTGTCAAAAACCTTAGAAAAAGGGATCGTCGCAACTTGCTTAGTGTTAAGGGTGTGACGATATAGGATCATCATAGTTTGCACCACATTTGCCTGCGATGTCGTTGTAGTTTTCTCAATGTTAAGGCTGCGATGATTTTCGTATGAAGGAAAAAGAGGAATTTATCGAAAGTTATAGAATAGAAGCTTCGAGGGTGAGGTGGGCTCCGATCGGTTTGGATCTGAGTCACGTCCTTGATCTCATGGGATCATCCTAACCTCCTCACCCTATCCTTTTTAGATTATAAAAGGAGAATAGTTCTCATGGGAAAAGTTAGTTGGAAAATTCTTGAGTTTTGTAGCTTGGGGTTTTTGGAGCTTGTATGTTGGCTTTGAGATTTGCTTTGTCAAGATAGATTGTTGATCTCAAAATCTTTGGAGCAGAAGTGTGTGGGAAGCAAGGAATTGTTGGAAGGAACCTGACAACACCAAGGCATCTGGTTGTATCTTTCTTCCACATTCTTTAATACAATGATATATTTTTTTCCCATAAAATTGGTCTTATTTTATTGTACGACTCCTTGATCACATACTTAGGTTTTGTTGAGTATACATTGTTTCTTTCACTTCACTGGATTGTGTCTTTTTACAGGTTCTAAATCCATTAAGTCTTGGAACGGAGTGAGGATGACACTAGCGAGGACAAACGAGGTTTAAAAGGTACGTCACTTATCTCTTGTTAGTTAGTATGCTTGATAATTAAAACTTAGGGAAAGTTTTATATTCTGTCTTGTTTTGTTCTAGCTTCCTGTGGAAGTTAGGGAGATCTGTTTTTGTCCGCACTTACCAATTAGTCCGATAACAAGGAGAAATCAGTTGGATGAACAAAAGACAAGATGTAGTGGAACTTTCAACTATAGAAGTTGAATACATGGCAACCACTCATGCAAGTAAGGAAGCAGTATGATTACAAATATTATGTTCAGGTATTGAATTGGTACAACAAGCTGTAAGTATAGATTGTGATAGTCAGAGTGCAATTTTTCTGGTGAAGAATCTGACTTATCATTCAAAGACACAACATATTGATATTCAATATCACTTTATGAGAGACATGGTTGAAGAAAAGAAAGTGTTGCCGATGAAAGTGGACACTTTGAAGAATGTTGCGGATTCATTAACAAAATCTATGAGGACTGAGAAGTTCTCTTGGTGTAGAGGATCCATGGGCATTGATGCCTGGATTGTTGACTATGTAACCCTCTATGCAAAGAAAACAACAAGTGGGATAATGTTGGGTATGTGTTATATTCTTTGCATGATTAGTAGTGTCTACGTTGCGTCAGACGTGCGAGAGGGGGGGGGGGGGTTCAAGGGCAGTGCCCCCGAGATTTTTTTCCTCGGGAAACGTGTCACATTTTTTCCTTGATTTTCGTATCCATTGTTGGGCGGTTTTTTTCCAATGGTTTTCTATTTACGGTTAAGGAATTAGGGTTGTTGACTAATCCAAGTTATCGGGTTAGGGTTTTGGATGCTATTGGCTCCTATATGTATATTGTATTGTAAACAATGTAACATGATGAATGAATATATAATATGTTGGTTTTCCCGGTTTGGGTTTCCAGGGGAAAAATGTTTGTGTAATGTGTGTATTTTCCATTGTATCTTTTTTGTTATTTTATCGAAAATCTGCTTGCAATAAATATTGTACAAGGTTAAAATCTAAAGTTTTCTCAGAAGCAAGTTAAACCAATTTGGGGTTTTTGCAAAAATTGTGTAGGGAGAAAACAATCAAAGGTGCACAGGAAAAAAATCTCATGCATAGTGTAGTTACATATGCTCTGTCACTCACTGAAATGGTGGAGTGGAATATTGTTTTGGTGGGTTTTATAAGTGAAATAGAAATGGGAGCTGATTATTGTTTTGTTTTTCCATAAGCATGTTAAGTCGGTTAGGGGTTGTTACAGAAAGTGTGTAGGCCAAAATCTAGCGAAGGTGAACATGAAAAAAAGGTGTGTTTCTTTGAGGTTGTATTGTTCACTTTGTCTTTGGGTTGCGAAATTTGTTTATCTACCATGTGTTTTGTTATAGTTCAGAAAGACGAATCTCTTGTCAATTTTTAAGTGTTGTTACTCGCGAGTTGCAGGACTTGTAGTGTTAGGCTTCTGCAAATCTATGTCGAAGGGTAATAAATCCTCTGCATTGCATGCTATATGCCAAGGAAGATTACAAACTGATTCTTAATTTACATTTTTAGAATTAAGTTAAGTCGGTCGAGGGATATTTTTAGACACTGCATACATTAGAAAGAATCAAAGTTAAACATAAACAAAAATGTGTATTGTTATGGGTTTGTTGTTATTTTTATTTTGTAGTGGCTTGATGCTATGGAGATAGCTTGGGGATGGTTTGAGTGAAATGAATTAAAAGGTGGTAGATAGAATAGATGTTGAAATATATAAAGTTAGGGAGCGGTGCATTATTTACCATGTACTATAAAGTAATGTTGTTTTTAGGTTGGACACATTTTCATATAGTGGTGGGGATTGTTTAGTTGATGCATACCACAACATGTTTCATTTGTTATTTTTGACGTTTGATAATGATATAAGTCAGTATATGATCCATATGGATGTCAGTGGTCTCCCACCTACTCCAACTGGCTCATTTTGGCAGTTTTCCAGTTTGGCATTTTTTTCCTAGTTTTGGGGTCCTTGACTTCTGGGGCCGTTTTGAGTCCCTAAACAAAATTTTTAGGGATCGCTACAATTAGAATGTAGATGGAGTCAGATTCTGAAAGAAACATGTTTGTTCCTCGGATATACCTTTCGAACGGGCTATTTTGCGCCTAAAACGAAGATCGTATGCAAAAGTTACGACCCCAGGAAGTTGATGTACTAACTTACCCCAATAGGGCCCACATGATGTTTGGTGCTTCATCTCCTAGGGTTAGGTTTTTGGATGTATAGGGTTTTTGGTATTCCTTTTTATTGTAAAAAATCCTTCAGAGATTCATTGTAATCATATTCTTGTGAATGAGCGCAGTCGTCACATCTCTTCTCATAGATAAGCCGCCACCATTCTAACAAGCTTGTTTTCCGCTGCATTTTATAGTTTCAGCTTATTTCCTTACTGAATAGAAATCAATTTCACTGTATCTCTGTTATTCTATGTTAGGAATATTTTAATAATATGTATTCATTTATTTCTTCTCATAAAATCCGAATCAGTGGTATCAGAGCGACCTTCTCCTTATCATTTTTAATGCATGTCCCCAACGAACCAGGGTACAAAGAAATGGGTCTCGAGCTTGTTTCTCTCGAGGAAAAAATATCTCACACGTCCAAGAGACCTCTCATGGCGGGAGAAAAGAAAGATGATAGGACATGATATCCTTTCAAAATGTTTCTTGAGGAATCCCTCACGCAACAAAGGAGCGATATGATGGATAGTTTTGTGAAAATCCTTCGGTGGCTAACAACAAGTGAAACATCTTCCTTGAGTGGAGGCGCTACTCCCTTCAAGGTACAAATCAACTTTATATTCCTATATTTGAAGGTCAGATAGATGCATATGTTTTAGACAAGTGGTTGAATCTACTAGAAGGGTATTTTTCTGTCCATAACTCTTCGAATAGAGAAAACATTACTTTTGCGCTCGTCAAAGTCATTCCCCATGTCAAATATTGGTGGAAAAATTTCTGTGAGAAAAATGAGACAGAGGAACTCTCATTATTTAAAGTCGCGGTCACTTGGGAATCCTTCAGGGATGCTATTAAGGAAAAATACTACCATTTCTAAAGTTATGATGACCTATATACAAAATGGACCACACTATGACAAGAAAGAGACCAAGCAGTGCCCGAGTTCACAAATATCTTACTTACCTTGCATACCAAGCTGGGTATCAAATATTTTGAGTGACATATTGTGCTCAAGTATTGCGGTTCTCTGAATCTATACATCTATACCAAAATGGAAATTGTGGACATATTGTCCTTGGGCACGGCATATTGACATGCCATCAAAGTCGAGAAGAAGCTCAAACAAAGGACACGACAATTTGGGCCTGGGAACCCAACACAACAAAAGCAAGGAAAGGGCGGCCCCAACCCGCAGAACAAAGGACAGAGCAAATATGGACAACATCAGGACAACCAGTCCAACATGTAGGCAAAGAAGGACACCATAAATACAAAGAAAGATATCAGGAAGTGGTGTGACTTCCATAACAGCCCCTGGCATAACACTATTGATTTCCGCTCCAAGCAGTCACTGGTGGTTGAGGTGAAAGCCTATGAATCAGATGCGGGTTCTGACTCTGAGTCAAAACTAGAAAGGGGGAGACAGATCATTGATGTAGAACCCAGTGCTACTGTTTCCACCACCAAGCTCCAGATCGGTGAACCAAATCAACCAGAGGAAGGCGAGCACCTTTTTCATTCACAGATGTGGGTGAAGGGTACCCCGCTGCACTTCATCGTTGATAGTGGTATCCAAAATAACCTCATATAGGCAGAAGTTGTTAAGCGACTCGCCCTATCAACAACACTGCACTTGCAACCCTACAACATTGGATGGCTCCGCCAAGGAAGCGATGTCCACGTCAGCCAACATTGCCACTTGTCATACGACATCAAGCCCTTCAAAGATGAGGTATTGTGTGATTTTTCTCCTCTTGAAGTTTGTAATGTTCTTTTTGGACAAACGTATTTATGGAAATGTCATGTTGTATATGATCCAGGCCTCATAGTGTTATTATTAATTTGAACAATAAATTATACAGGATACCCGTGGCAGTCCCACCTAGTGTTATTTCCTTGATATTTTCCAAGAAATGCAGGAAGGTCATCTCGCAAATGGGGAATTTTGTCTTCTTCGTGATTCTCTCTCAGAGTAAGTGAAATATTGCAACCACATACGGGGCCTCTACAACTGACCTCTCCACACATCAAAAGCAAGTGGATAAGGTTGTGGAAGAATACTTAGATATCTTCTCCTCATCTACTAGGGTACCTCTGCACTTTCAGGTCAAGCATCCCATCGATATGACCCTCGGTGCATTGCTTCCCAATGGGCCAGTCTATCGTCACTCTCTGTTAGGGAATGAGGAGATCAAGCAAAAGATCCAAGAATTTCTCCACAAGGGGCACATACATCCCAACTCATCACCTTGTGGGAGCCCAATCGTGCTGGTACAGAAGAAATATGGAACCTGACGAATCTGCATTGATTACCGAGCCTTGAATAAAATCACAGTCAGAAATCGGTACCCGATTCCCCGAATCGACGACCTCCTTGATCATCTCACAGGGGCCAAATACTTTAGTAAGATTGATCTGAAGTCTGGCGACCACCAGGTCCTGATAGAACAAACAGATGTATGGAAGACTGCCTTCAAGTCAAAGGAAGGTATTTTTGAATGGTTGGTCATGTTCTTTGGTTTGACAAATGCTCCAAAAAATTTCATGAGGAAGATGGGAAATATCCCGCAACCATTCACGAATACTTTTGTAGTGGTGTATTAGGATGAAATCCTCATCTACAGAAATACTTGGGCGAAGCACTTGCAACATACTCAACAGGCTCTACCCACCTTGCGGTAGCACAAGCTATACACAAACTTGGAAAAATGATCCTTTGGCATGGACAAGGTCCATTACTTGGGCTACATCATTAATCAACATGGCGTACATATGGATCCAACCAAGATCTAGGTCATCCATGACTAGCTAGCCCCAACCACACTCACTGAGCTTCGGAGCTACTTGGGCCTTGCCAATTTCTACCATAGGTTTGTGTTGGGATTCTCCCATATTGCTTGGTCCCTTAGCCATGTAACCAGGGGTGGTGGCAAGGAAAAAATTGTGTGGGGTCGGTCCCAACAACAAGCGTGTGATGATTTGAAGTAGTTATTGTGCTCATCCCTAGTACTTTCATTACTGGACCTGCAACAACCATTTGAGATCGAGAAATATGCTTCAAACTATGCTATGGGCATCATTCTCACTCAACACAACCACCCCATGGTCTATCATAGTGAGAAACTATCAGATGTTGTCTGTAAGTACCCTACTTATGAAAAATAAATGTACTCCATTATTCAAGCTTGTCGCCAGTGGAGACATTACATTCTTGGGAAGGAGACAATTATCCACACTGATCATAAGCTATTGCAGTTTGTGTACCCACAAGGAAAATTACAGAACGACCAACATCAAAAGTGGTCCACATACTTGCAACAATTCCACCTCAACATCAAGTATAAAACATGAAGTACCAACCGAGTTGCAGATTTCCTTATTCGACCACCAGTCATGACACTCACCACGATGCTAGAATCTTGCGGCCATGAGACCTATGGATGACCCCAACTCTATGAGACAGGCCCATACTTCGCCACCACCTACCAAATGTTGGGCAAAAAATCAACTGTCGCTAATTTCCATCTTTAGGACAAGATGTTGTGTCGTCTGGGTCATATCTGTGTTCCATCCAACGAGCGAGTGAAGATGATTTGGGAATCCCACTACAGTCATGTGGAAGGAAACTTCAACATAGAAAAGACAGTGGTAATGTTGCAGAAAAATTTCCATTGGCCAAAACTTCGATAGGATGTCAACAAGTATATCAGGTCCTGCACTACCTGCGTTATTGCCAAATCGACCAATAAGAAACATGGAATGTATACCCCTCTACCTACTCATGACATGCCATGGGAATCCATATCAATGGAATACATGTCAGGTCTCCCATCCACCAAGAGGGGCAATGACTATGTTTTTGTGGTTGTTGATCTCTTTTCTAAGATGGCAAGTATGGCAGCTTGTAAGAATAACATCCCAACAAAGGCCACTACCAAGCTCTTCTTTGAACAAGTATGGGTACATTTTGGAATCCCACAAACCATTGTCTTAGATCGAGAAATTCGGTTTCTCAATACATTTTTTTCGAGCCTTTGGTCACTGCTGGACACCAAGCTCACCAAATTCATGACCTTCCACCCCCAGACATATGGCCAAACCGAGGTCGTAAATCGAATGATCATGCATATCCTGCGCACGTACAATTCAAAGCATCCTCATGCATGTGATGAGAATATTCCCTATGTTCATCATATCTACAACTGAGCCCTGCATAACTCAACCGTCCACATCCCCTTTCGGGTGGGGTTGGGACTCCAACCATTGGGTCCCATGGATGTTGCACTACCCCTTGCGGCCACCTCGACCAACTCATACCTTGTTCCAACTAAATATAGAAAAACCACTTGGTTCATTGAGAAGATCTAGAACATCTGTCAACAGGTTTAGGATATTCTACATAAGTCCAATGCCAAGTACAAGCAATGCCATGATCAACACCGAGTGGCACATAAGTTTTAGGTGGGCGAAAAATTTTGGTTGCACCTGTAGAAAGAACGCCTTATACGAACCCATTAGAAGCTTCGCCCACTCCTTTATGGGTCGTACACCATCACCAAGGTTGTGGGTGACAATGATTTTGAGCTCAACATTCCTACTTTCCTTGGCTTACACCCAGTGTTCAACGTAGATCTCCTTTAACCTTATTTCCCACCATTATTGGACACCTCAGAGATAACAGAACAATTGACACCAACATAGCTCAACCCTGACTACATAAAAAAGGCTTCCATGGATCATATCATGGACATTTAGGTCAAGGGCAATCGCCAGCAAAGGATCCAACTTTATCGAGTTGTCAAAGTAGGGCAGCTCCTGCACCAAGGCAAGTGGCTCACCCGTGGCCAAATTTAATAGAAATTTCCTCATCTGATGGGGGAACTCAATGAAATGGAGACCATTGATTCTTAATGGGGGAGGATTGATACATATATATTTCGGTGGCCTCCCACCTATTCCAACTGGATCATTTTGGAAGTTTTACAGTTTGGCATTTTTTTCCTAGTTTTTGGGTCCCTGACTTTTGGGGCCATTTTGAGGCCCTAAAAATCATTTTTATGGCTCGACAAAATTAGATCATAGACTAATTCAAAGTCTAATGGAAAAATGTGTATTCCTCGGATATACCTTTCCAATGGGCTATTGTTCGCCTAAAATGAAGATCGTATGCAAAAGTTACGATGTCAAGAAGTTGATGTACTAGCTTACCCCAACGGGGCCCACATGAATTTTGGCACTTCATCTCCTAGGATTAGGATTTTGGATTTATAGGGGTTTTAGAATTCCTGTTTATTGTAAAAATACCTTCAAAGGGTCATTAAAATCATCTTTTTGCGAATGAGTGCAGTCGTCACATCTCTTCTCAGAGATAAGCCGCCACCATTCCAACAAGCTTGTTTTCCGGTGCATTTTACAGTTTTAGCTTATTTCCTTATTGAATAGAAACCAATTTTACTGTATCTCTATTATTTTGTGTTAAGCATCTTTTAATATTCTGTATTCATTTTGTTCTCCTCATAAAATGTAGATCAATATAGTTCAGAAAGACAAGTGTCACCTCAATTTCTAAGTGTTGTAAATGGCGATTTACAAGAGTTCCAATTTCGGGCATATGCAAATATATGTCAGAAAGTAAGAAATCCTATACATTTGGTATTATTTTTTTCATGTTTCAATGTTTTGTTGGAATGAATAAATTTTATTGTTTTTTTATTTCTAGTGAATAGGATGGGAATTGGAAAAGATAAAAAATCTTGGATATAAATGCTCTTACTTAATGGCTATAATTTTGATTATGTAGTTATTTAAATTGGACAATAGATTGGTTGAATTTTTCTTAAAGTAGTGGACAAATTTTCCTGTGAGTTATGTTTACAAAGTATCTACAATACTTATTGAACAAGCCCAGGGTGTCCATCTCTTACCATGCCTTTGACCAATGGTCTTCAATATTGATTATGTTTCTTAGACATATGTGATTAGTTTGTGTGATTGTTGCTTAATAGTGTATGCTTTAGGCATAGTGTAGGTGTTGTGTTTTATTGGAGTTTGCTATGGTGTTTTATTTAACCCTTTCATTGTTCATCGTATGCAAAATGTATGTCTTCATAGTTCTCTTTCATTTTCATTTACATAAGATTCAGATCGTTACATTTAAAAAAAATATATGTTAATGTTAGGAATCCGATGCAATTCATGCAAGAAATAGGATCCTAGTACATATTGATATAATTGCAATGCGTCTATATATTTTTTGTCTAAACAAACCAATAAATGATGTATTGATCCATTCGCTAATTCAATGGAAGAGTATCAAAAATACAAGGAGGACATGGAATGCATCAAACAAACAATGTGCAAGAGTATATGAAAAAATGCATTCAATCTAAAAAGATTATTTCTCTGTAGCAGATGGTCGATATTGCGATGTAAAATGCACTATTTCTTGCATGCGAAGCCTTTTTATTCGATGATTTGTCCACATTTCGTGCAACTATATCTTATGTTCTTTGTACAAGTTTTTTCCTACACAATGAACATCTGGTATGAACAAGTTTGTGAGTGGGTTAGATAAACCAAACACATATGAAAACAAATGAATAAACTAAAACAACTAAGAAATAAATGTTATAAATCTTGAGAAACTTAGAACCATGAAAATCAAACAATGACCAACATAATGTAAGTTTTAAACCTGCGAAGTAAAGCAATGCATATAGATTCTTAAGCAATACAAAAATTAATCAATGGCTCATACGCATAGTACACAAAGATTTTATACCGAAAACCCTCAACTGGGAAAACCTTTCTTATTTTCATTATATCAAATTTCACCATTCGCCATACAATATATACAATGTTTTTAGGTATTCCGTAGATACCAAAACCCTAATCCCTTAATCCGAGATTAATTTACAAATCCGCTAAAAATAGAAAAATCTACCGCAGTTGTCGTATCTGACGTGCCCACACACACACACATTCAAAGAATATAACACATACCCAACACATAATGTTACCAATGGATCAATAGATTAGTATGAAAAACACCGTAGAGAAAGGTAGGGACTTATGAATCCCCTCTTCCTCCTTGGGAGGGCTCTTGAGTTCCCTAATTGAGAGCTCTTCTTTTTACAATGGAAGAAATGGAAAATGGTGAAGAAAAACAATGTCTATTCCCTCAAGAGGTGAGTGGAATGAACTATTGCAATGATGTTTGAAGGCTTCCAAGAGAAAATAGGGTTCTCAAAGAAGAATTATTGCAACATAACAATACCTTGAATATCTTGGTTTCTTAGCACACCCATGGCTCTTATTTATAGAATTCATCCATGGAAAAATGTAATTCGTTCATAGTGTGAACAAGGGGCGTTTTAGGGAATCCTCTAACCCTTGACCAACCCCCAAGCTAGATTTTGCTCATATATGAGTGTCAAATCGTGTTGGGGGTCAGACCAGAAGTGGTTGAGGGGCCGAAAAGATCCATAAATGTGTCGTTCATATAAGTGCACATATTTTCTCGTACACAATCACACATCTTGCGCATAGTGCATGTTAAGGCCTGTGTTGGCCTGCACACTCTGCACATTGTGTGCGCGCTCCTTTTGGTGATTATGCACACTCTGATTTTTGACCCCAATTACATATTTTTTTACCTTCTGGATGAATTTTAGTGCTGTAGGTGGACTAATTGTTGTTGGCATTGATGTTTTTCCTTAACCATTTGTGTGCAATGTTGCAGACGATTTTTCAGTGATAACAAATGCCCCCTGATGTGTGAGGTTAGGAGCATACATATAGCCAAAATACATCAATGTTTCTTTTGCTGAGAGTACCATTGTAAGGAAGAATGAAGAGAGGAACTACAAGAGAGATCCACCAGAGGGAGAGGGAAAACTGTGGTACCCAAACCTTTCTCTAGGGAGACAAAAAAAGAAAATATGTGTACAAACGAGGTGGGCATGCCCCATGCTCGTGTCATGAAACCAAAATGTGAGACTGTAACTGAAGATGTTTGTTGATGTAGATAACTGCAGTGCCCTCATGGGCGGTTGATAACAATAGAGGAAAGTTCTGAATGGTGAACGAAATATGAAGTGAGGCAAGGATGAATGTAAGAATTGTCGATGAATCGTAGGCATTGATGGCCTAATGAATTCATAGGTATTTGAATGGTATGAAACAACTGCAATAGTCGCATAGTAAGACCCATCATAACATGAGAGTTTGTTGAAGTCGAATGTTATGGGGTTTAATGGAACCAGACAACAAGGATGATTCTCTCTATGTCGTCCGAGACTCCACATTGTAAAGGTAATGAGAGTCAAGATATTTTCGCCCTTTTGGAAACTGTGTTGATGCCGATAGGAAGGGAGACATGAATCCAAGAAGCAAAGAGCTTCGTGAAATCCACTAAGATGATATCAGGTACTAACGGGTAACATGAACAAATTCAAGGTGTGGTGAGACTCAAGACTGCCCTTGGTTGGGGAATTGTGAAGGAGGATTGGCAGCAACCATAAAACTGAATCTAGTGTCAGGGGGACGACTAGATACAGGGTTAAAATCTTCTAGAGGTTAACAAAGTGGACAAACTTAGAGATCATGGGTATATGGACTTGGGATACTCAGCGTTCGTGAACGATGTCGGTATGAAAAGAGAATGGATGCCCCAACCAAGGGCGTCATGGGTTACTTTTCCAGGAAAAGAAGGCTATCAAGGGTGACGAGGAAAAAGCTAAGTAAATGTTGGAAACAAAGGATTTTTACAATTACCAAAGAAATAAAGAATAATTTGGGTTGAGTATATAGATACAGAAATGGGTGCCCCAGTGAAAGATGACTTGGCCTATTTAAGGTGCAAGTTTGTGAAAGAAAATTGGTGGAGGGTAGGGGCCCCATGGGTGGGTTTCTGTATTAGGTAAATGGATGGAGGACAATTTGCAGTTGGTGCAGTCAACAAAACTGAGATGATATGACCTGGGAGTCCATTGGGAAATTTAGCAATATGATGAAAAGAAGTATGGGGTTCATTCTCTAGAGTGCATAATACTATTGAGGCTCCCATCCCTATGGGGTGAAATCAAAATGAGTGTCAAGTTTCCAAGGGGAACTATGAATGGGACAACTCATGTGGGGGAGAGTGCTATCGGGTGACAATGCCCAAATTGCAATAGATGTTAAGGTACTACAGAGCCAGATGTAAGGACCCTAAAGGTAAATGTCAGAGGGTATGACTGGGATATGCAATTGATTTATAGAGAGAATAATTACATGCCAGTGTTGAACATATACCTAAAGGGGATGTAATATTGTGGAACAAGTACCTGCACACATGAAAACCAGATACCCGACGTGAACAATATCTAATCATAAAGAACATATAAGAACTATTTGATAAAATTGAACATGAGTATGCGTACCTGAATGTGACATGAGAAAAATGCTCCTATGGGGCCAAGTGCAGATGGTGACCCAGGGAATGTGAATGTGTAGATGGCGGGACCAGGATCCCATGGCTGAGAATGGATTGGAAAATAGAGGCTCTGGGCTCTTGTATTAGAGTATGGAAGTTGGGAAAAAGGGACTATATATGGCTGGTGGGCCCACAATGCCACCTCATTTGTACCTTTCATTGTTGATGAGCTAACAAGATAGCTGTGAGGAGATTTGGAGATTGCAAGAGCATGAGGCTATCGATTCGAGAGCGGTAAGAGACAGGTTACTGGTCTTATCATCACGCATGTTGTGAATTTCCTAGTGTGTAGGTAGGGGCTGTACGGGGGGTTGTATAGGGGATTTTTAGGGTAGGGGCCCACCAATGCCTGGGAAAAGGAGGGATACAATTCAATTTCCCACACATAATGTGCGGTTGTGTTTAACAGAGTCACACATGTGGGTGTGTGGGTTGGGAAGACAGGTGTGCATTAGATGCATGAATGTCTAACTGACAATCATGCACTCATGCACGGATGATTCTCAAACAACTTTGCATTAGTTCACAACTGTGAAAAGAACAGGTGTGCACATGTGCACACCCATCTGGGTGAAATCCGTGCACTGTAGGCAAGGCTCAGGGTTCGTAATTTTTGATATTTTGATTCTTTTTGATGGACAATTAGGCTGATAAAGTGTTTATGTGTGGATGCAGGTGATTGACAAACTCCAATATCACGATGTCGGTGCACTAGAGAGAGCACGTCTGGGACCCTTTACGGGGGGCGATGAGAGCGCAACCGAGTGTGTGAAGATACTTGGCAGCCCACGGGTTTCTTAAGTTCTTCGACTGCCCCCTTATACGATTGTAGGAGTTCTTGCTGCATTACTTGATTGGGACATGGAGCACTGATCTGCAATGATTCATTGTTATAGGGGAGCAACTGACATTCTTGACCACCGAGGATGTGTATTTCTTGAAGAGGTTCCCATTTCGTGGGATGGCCCTTCCTATCGATCCTCAACTATTGGGGGAGGATCGAGTGGGTTCGGTCATCCGTATTGAGGTGATTGATGACCTCTTGAAGGAGTGCATCGCTGCTATGGTGGTGAGCATCTTTGAATCCTTGGGGACTCAACAGATCAATGGTGGTCAACTGAGGGTAGTGGGGCGGGTCCTAGATGGGGACCTATTTTCATGGGGTGTGCTTCTGCACACCAAGATGATGGGACAAGTGAACTAGTGTTCGTGAGCTGACTTTGGGGACTTCATGTTTGGGTTTGTTTTGGTGGCCTGGTTTCTAGAGAGGGTTCCTCTATTTTTCCCAAGGATTTTTCTCGATCCCACATGGAAACAAGAGCCACGTCTGATGCGGTGGGCCCACCTGTTGGCCCGACATGGAGGTGGGGAGGGTGGATACTATTTTATGGCCACGGTGGCTTGAGTGTGGCGCTAGATGCCATAAGTGATTTTCAGGTATCCATACGCGGGTATGGACTACTGCCACAATCCATATATGATGTTTCCCTTGGGGGAGGACTGGGATTAGCAAGGTATGTGTTTGTATTATGGTTCTATGTTTTGTGATTTCGATAGATAGCATTGATTATAGATGTATATGAATGCTGACACTATATTTGGTGTTATTTTGCAGATGTGGGATCCCGAGGCTGAGAGGAAGAGGTTTTTGGAGAGCCGGCTCACTGGGGCCTGACTTGATTGATGCCTAGAGGGCCAAGGTTTGGAAAGAGGCGGTGGAGAGATGATGTTGGTGCTGGACCGATGAGAGATCCGTAGGAAGATGATGGGGTGATGTTGGAGGACCTGCGTCGATTCTTCGAGCAGGTTCTATAGGGTTTGCTTGAGGGCATGTGGGCCCATATCCAGGATGAGGAGGTCCTAGAGTAGTGTGTGGGAATACCGACAGAGTGGTGGACCGTAATCCATCGAGAAACAGTGGCAGGGGAAGCGATGACTGGTCGACTGCATCTTGGACCTGGAGGGTCCCCGGTTGGTGGGGCACCTCTAGTTGACAGAGGACTTGGGGGGGAGCTCTGGGGGCACCGCGAGTGCTAACTTTTTGTATGTATGGGATTGGGAGCCCATATTTGTATAGGGTATTTGATACCCATTTTTGTACTCATAGGGGTGGGGGGATTCATGAGCCTACAAGAAATTTGTACATGTATATTTTTTGTAAAAACTTATGACATTTGATGATGATGATGATGATGATGATGATATATATATATATATATATATATGGATATATTTTGGACCATTCATGTCTTTCTGTGTTATGTTTTTATGTATGATGGCTTTTCTATGTGTTGTGACAAATGACGATGCTTATGTATAAAATGATCTTTAATGTGATAAATGCAATCTAATACTAGGTTATCCATGTGATTTTCTACTTGATTAATTTGTCTTGGATTCTAACTTGCAGGTATTTGCGAAAGAGGTAAGGATTGTGAATATGATATACATTGTTGATCTATAGGACAACAAGTTGGGAATCTAACAACATGCTAAGGTGTCGAATGTGGTGGTGAATGGCCTCGGTGAGGAGACCAATGATGACATCGTATTCATCTTGGTTGTTGGTGGCCAAGATTAAACATATGCCACTGGAGTGGAGTAGGACATGGGAGGGAGTATAGAGGGCCCAACTGACCGAAGCGAGATTCTGGGTCCAACAACTGACACCACCATCATAACCGATGTGGAAGGTTGATGGATGATGCATATTTCAATAACACGGATGATATATCAGACATGAGAAGTGGTGGTGGAAAATAAAACTAAAAAATCTGAAAATGTGTATAAAGAAAAACCTAAGGTAGGGGGGCTATGCTTAGGGGTAAAAATTCTTTAAGTACAACCCATTGATGGTTTCTTTGAGAGGGTATCCTTCTAGAGAGGCCAAGATGTAGGCACCTTTAGTGATGCAGTGTTGGACGATGTAGGGTCCATGCCATAATGAATCGAATTTCCCATGACCGAGAGTATCATGGGGGATATCGTAGGCTAACACAAGATCATCTTCGTTAAATGAGTGAAGGTTGACATGGCGGTCGAAGGTGGATTTGGACCATTTTTTAGTTTCCTCATTATGTTGTAATGAAGATCGACAATATTCATCAAGTGACTCTAAGGTCAATGGGCGTTGCTCCATTGGAGCAGTGTTAGGTAATAGCTCAATGGCAGTGCGTAACATGGGGATTTCACACTTGATAGGGAGGATGGATTTGATCCCATGGATGAGGTGGAATGGTGTAAAGCTGGTGGTATTTTTGATTGTCGTGCGATAAGCCCATAAAACGAAAAATAACATATGATGCAAGTTGATCTTATGTTTGTTGATGGTACGTTGTAGCATGGTTTTGAGGACTTTGTTGATGACCTCGACCTGTCCATTGGACTAAGGGTAGTATGGGGAGGAAAAATCATGGGAGAATCCTAACTTTGAGGAGAGTTCCAAAAATATATCATTCTCAAAGTGCTTACCATGATCATACACTCGTTGTAGTGGGACTCCGAAGTGGGTAATGACGTGGTTGAAGAAAAAACATGTTGTTGTGTCAATGATGTTTTTAAATGTGGGCATGGCTTCATCCCACCTGGTAAAGTAATATACTTCCATGAAAATGTACTTGTGTCCATTACTGGATGGAGGATGGAAATTCATGAAGTCTATGCCCCATTACAAAAGGGGTCAGCTATGATGACTATATGTAGAAGAGCTGGTGGCGCTCGTTCTTTGTTTGCGTAAATCTGGCATTTGTTGCACCGCTTGGCAGTGTGGATGCAATCATTAAACAACATGGGCCAGAAGTACCCTTAATGAATGATTTTTTGGGCGATGGACATACCAGATAGGTTACCACCGAAGCACCATTGTGGCAATCATTCAATACTCTGTCAGCTTCGTCGATGGTAAGATATTGTCGGAGAATGGTATAGACCCCTCGTCGATAGAGAACGTCTCCAATGAGGAGGTATTAGGGGTCCTGATGGAGAATGCATCGACAATCATCTCGAGAGATATGAGACCTAAAATTATATGTCCGAAGGTAGATGAGGAGGTCTCCATACCATGGGTCATTGGCGGGGATGAAGAAGAGGTGTTCATCAGGGAAATCCTCATTGATGGGGGAAGCTTTAGTATCTAAGGGAAAATCCGTAATGAGTTCAGCCAGGAAGAGAGATTTATTTCTTTTGGGAGTAGAGAAATCTAGATCGTATTCCTAGAGGATGACGATCCATCAGACAAATTTTCCATTAATCTATCTTCGACTAAGAAATTTCTACATGGGGTTGGAATCTACTACGACCTTGGTGGTTCGAAGTAGGATATAATGTCGCGGTTTTTGGACTGCGAGGAAAATTGTTAACACTAGTTTCTCATCATGATTATACTTCAAGGGTGGACCTAATTTTTTTTTACTAATGTAGTAAATGATATGTTCATGCTCATCATCCCCTAATTGGATGAGGACTCCTGCTACTGAGACAACTGAGGCTGATAAGTAGAGGATGTAATCGCGATCATAGTTTGGGGGACTAATAAAAGGAGAATTGGATAAGGTGGATTTTAGATCATCAAAATTTGTTTGAGCATGTTCATCCCATCGAAATGGGATATCATGTCATAAGAGGTGGAGGAAACCATGCACACGAGTGGCGTAGTCTAGGACAAAGAGACGTAAAAAGTTGGCTTTGCCTTGTAGGCTTTGCAGTTGGCGTAAATTCCTAGGTGGTGGAATTTATGTGATAGATTGGACCTTGAGGGGGTCCACTGTGATGTCATGTTGGGAAACAATGAACCCAAGGAGGCATTTGGTCATGACACAAAAGACACACTTGAGGGGGTTCAAGTGGATATTGTACTAGCGACATCGTTGGAAAACAATGCGTAAGTCGTCTAAATGTTGAGTTTGCTTTTTGGATCGAGCAGTGAGGTCATCCAAATAAGCAAGGATGATGCAAGCAATATCATGTAAGACATAGGTCATGGCCCGTTGAAACATAACACATGTGTTCTTGAGTCCAAAAGGCATGAAGCGATAAGAAAAGGTACCCCAAGGGGTAGTAAAAGTGGTTTTATACTGATCTGCTGGATGGATTTGGATTTGATTGTAGCCAAAGAACCCATCCATAAAGTACAGTGCCTCGTGGTCGACACAATCATCGATGATTTGGTCGATTAAAGGAGTTGGAAAGTTGTCTTTGGGACAAGCGTGGTTGAGATCGCGAAAGTCTATGTAGACGTGAATAGTGCCCTATTTTTTTTTAATGGGGATGGGGTTGGAGACCCATGAAGTGTACGCGATGGGGTAAATGAAACCAACAATGCGTAATTTGTCAATTTTGTCTTTGATAGTCGTAACTTTGGATGGGTGAAGGGGGTGTTTCTTTTGACGAATATGGGAGATATCTGGCCAAGTGTCGATTCGATGTTCAATGATAGAAGGATCGGGGCCACGCATCTTCGTATATGACCAAGCAAAAATATCTTGGTATTCCTGAAAGAGAGATTTTTAAGCTATGAGTTCTTCAGGGGAGCATGCGACGCCAATGGTGATTTCTTCTACAATTCCCGGTTTAATGGAAATGCCAATTTTGACGGTGGGGGTGATGTTGGACATGTTGCTTTCTTCAAATGCATTTGGGGAAGGGATAGGGTTATTGAACCAGTCTATATGCCCCGAAGGAATAAAATACTTGGTTTCGATTACGCACATGGAGGCTTAGATAGGAGGGTGAAAGGCCTATTATGAAAGAAAAGTGCTCGATGATGGAGTGCATTCCATGGGAAATAAGGGGTAGTGAGTTCCTCCAGGATATCATCATCGCAGTGAAAAATGTGAAAATATAGGGGATCCTAGGAGGTGACAGGGGAAACTGTCAATGGGTAAGCGTTATTGTCCTCAAGTGGTGAAGACATAGTCCAGATATCATGTATAGGGTACGAGGGATTGTTGGACATAAACTGAATGTGACGATACTGTGGAGGGTACCTCATTCGCTCTGGTGATGATGAAAAAATATATCGAATATCAGTAATACGAGTTGCAGTAGGGAGTGGCTGAGAGGGCTCTAGATGAGATGTTTGGCGTACTGCAACTAATATTTGGAGAAATTGAGGTAGAGATGGGAAATGATGAGTGTAGTGGCCATATTATAAACAAAGGGCACAAGCAAATTTGGTTCGCAACCCTTTATTGCGTGTGGTTGAGGACTCCATAGTAGCGGTGGACATACATGGTGCAGTGGCGAGTAATGTGGTTTCTATAGGGATATGGATCATCTTGTGTAACTTGGGAAGATTAGGACATCTATTATTGGGGTGTCCTTATATTTCGCATAGTGTGCAAGGAGGTTGAGCTTGGGGAGGAAGTGGAGTTGTGGGATCATTCTTCTTTCGTTTACCCCTAGTGGTGGGGGTGTTAATGGTAGTTGGGTGTAGGGGTGGTGTGGAAGGAGCCCGCACGGGGATCTGCATCGGTAATCCCTCTATCTGAGGAGGGAGATATGGCATAGGGACCATCACAGGTGGATGGAGATACTATACAAGCATGGCAAGAACCATTTTTGGAAGGGTGAGAGTAGCAACTACTTGAAATGCTTGGACTCCAGGTGGGGGGTAGAAAAAGGGAATTTAGGTAATGGCTTGGGGGACTATCTCCCAAATTGGGATTTTCCCCTGGAGGGGGGGGGGGGGATCTGGGATAAGTGGTGTAGTGGGGTGCTCAAGGAACTTCTGAGGTAATAGTTCTCCAACTTGTGGAACTTCGATGTGGGGAGGGGCCTCTATGGGAGGATTATTGTCTCTGATATTTGTTCCATTAGAAGATACTACACACACTTGTGTTGAAGGGTGTAAGAGAGGTGGTTCTCCATGATATGCCCCCAGGAAGGATGGGTCCTTGAAAATTCCAGGATCCATGTCAATGACTGAAAAAGCGTCGGAGCTACTGCGGACAAGGGGGAGAATGTTATCAATGGTGGAAAAATGATTAGGCTCGTAATGCGTAAGTTGGTCGATGGTGACAATTTTACTTTTGTGGGGGAAAATCATTGTTTGAAACACAGAAGAGGCTACTTCCTTCATAGAATACATGTAGCTACATCCGAAAAAGATGTTGTAATCAAGTGGGGCATCAATAAATTCAATGTCGATGATGATGGGTTTTCCCCCAAGTTCTACAGGGACATTTTGGAAGATCCCTTCAGGGGATGATGGTCGATCATCATAATCTCTTAGGGTGATGGCATATGGTACAAGCTCAGGTGAGCCAAGTTTATGAAATACTACTTTGGACATGATCCATGTGGATACACCTTCATCGATGATGCATTGATGAACTGTGAAGTTTCATATCTTAATTGGTATCTGAAACGATACTAGGGGGGAGGCATGGTTCTCCGCTATCTAGATCAAAGGTGATGAGTCTAGTATCAGTTGGGTCAACTTCTCCCAAGGCAGAAAGTAAGGATTTCCGCTGAGTTGGAGAAGTTTGGAGGACCTCCAATATAGAAATGTTTGTAGGAGACTGTGCTAAGTCGTTGACTAGACTGTAATTATGGGATGCCCTAGCATGAGGGTTATGTACATTCCTTCATAAAGGCATATGTGGTATATGAGGGTTTAGTTCAGTGTTTGGGTGTGGAATCATTAATGGTTGTCTGACTATAGCTAGAGTCACTTCTGAGGTGGTTGGGGTAGATTCAGGGGGAACATCGTGTTGGCAACCACGTGTTTACAGAAGAATCGCTTCTTCACTGGTAAGGAGGATGTTGCGATCAGTTGGATTTCCAGGTTGATTGGGACCTGGATTTTGATACTTCCCTATTTGTGGTGGCGCGGGTTGTACCTCTTATTGGGTATTCATCACACCTTTTTTTGGAATGGGTTTTTTCAAAACGGTCAGAGGTGGCTATTGCAAATACTGGTGTGGGGCCTATTGAGGGGCAGGAGACATTGGAGAATGTTGCACGTTCATGGATTCTTTCATCCATTTGAAATCAGAAATTTGGGGGAAATGGTGAGTGTAATGTCCATACTCACCACAAAGAGCACAAGGGAATTTAGTTTAGAGGTTATTGTTCTTCCCTTGTTGTGGTTTATCATTATTGTTTCCCCCTTGGAGGTTTTGGTTGCCCTGATTCTATTTCCCCCCAGCAGGATGGTTTTGTTGTGTTGGATCATGTTGTCATTGATGCCAATGGTTTGATTGATTGATGTCATTGATTGATGTCAAGTGATTGATTGATGTCAAAGGATTGATTGATTGATGATTTATGTAATATAATATGTATTGTCCTTGATGAGAATGCATAGATGAAGATGGATCAATGAGTTGTCATTGATACGTGATGAAGATGGATCGATGTGGTTTCATTGGTATATGATGCATTGTTGGAAAAATGTATAGATGCCTCATTATTGTCTTATCATGATTGATAAGGTGCACAAATGGATGAACTCCAAAGTGGTCCCCTTATGGTGAAAGCCCTCACAGGAAGACACTTTGTGGATTGAGTTATCCTAGAAGAATGGTTGGAGGACCCATGCTCTCATT